>JAGPOW010002673.1:3058864-3093320 GCA_030014935.1 Caiman crocodilus | reverse complement strand
CAGGACACCCCCTGAAATGACAAAGAACAATGGCCATAAGCTACTAGAAAGAAGGTTTAGGCTGGAACATTAGGAGAAAGTTCTTCACGGTCAGGGTTGCCAGAATCTGGAATGGGCTCCCAAGGGAGGTGGTGCTCGCCCCATCCTTGGGGAATTTCAAGAGGAGACTGGACAGGCACCTGGCTGGGATTACATGACCCCAGGGTTGGTGACTCTATTCTTGCCTGCCAGGGGCAGGGGGTCAGTGGATGGCCCACTGAGGTCCCTTCTGACTCTATGAATCTACAAATCTATGAATCTATTAAATTTGACAGTATTTGCAAAACACATGGGAGGCGGGGTTCAGAATGACTTGTAGTTGCAGCATGGAAATGCCTGCATATGTTAGAAAATGGTCACACCATGTTGGTAAAGGAAAAACAAAGAAATAAGTAAATTAATAGCTAGGTTAGATATATAAATACTAAGCTACAGCATGTGAAAAATTTCGTAATTGATAGAGGGAAGCCC
Source organism: Caiman crocodilus (assembly GCA_030014935.1). NCBI lineage: Eukaryota > Metazoa > Chordata > Crocodylia > Alligatoridae > Caiman > Caiman crocodilus. The sequence goes on along the minus strand of JAGPOW010002673.1, from coordinate 3,092,810 downwards.
TCCTCAGTAAGATAATTGTGGACCACCCCTTCCACAATAGGAATTTAGCAGTTTCTTCACAAAGGCAAGATGGACAATAATCTGCTCGTTTCCCTGTAGTAGGAAGTTGCCAGTATCCACTCCCAGTCCTTTGAGGGGAGAGGTGACCAGGTTGAGAGGCCTAGTCAGGACTCAGGAGGAGGATATATTACTCTATCTCCACCAAACTCTAAATCAAAGGTTACCAGAGGAAGGAAGACTGCAGGCGGTATAGAAATACACAAGAAAAGAAGGCCCTGGATCCTGCCTTCCTCCTCCTATGCAGATGGCAGTACTCTTTGGGGAAAAAATTGCATCCTGGATTGAAAGTTGTATCATAGATTCATAGATGTTAGGTGACAAGGGGAACTCCGGTGGCCAGGGAGACCCTCCCGCGAAGTACACACCAGGTAAAGGCCCGGGAAGCGGTGCCAACCCAGGTGTGTCCAGGGCCCTAGGCCGGGCAGGACAGAGAGAGGCTCCAGAAATAAGTTTGCTGAAGAGAAACGAAAGTTTACTTACAAGATCTGAAGAAGTGAACTTATTTACAGAGTGTTGAGGTTGGGTTACAATCAAATTCCACGATACAGAGGCGACAGTCAGCACGGTGGCTGCAGCCTGGTGTAAGCGTACTGCAGTGCTTTAGCAGTTTGTGGGATCCCCTAACAGCTCTAGGCTAGAGGCCTCTTCGAGTGGGGCCAGGCAGTCAGCCTGTTCTGAAACTACTGCTCAAGGGTAGTGCGCGGAGTTAGAAGGCCCTCCTCTCCTTTCTCCGATCGCATATATCTCTCTTCTCCTCACACATACGCCTATACACCCACACCCACGCCGTTCTTGGGGCACAATCTCTTTTTATACTGTCATCATCTACCAATCAGGGGCCCTCCCTGATGGACTTTTCTGGAAAAGCTTCTAAGTACGTCAATCAACTTAAGTGGGTCAAGTGTTTAACCCTTTACAAACAAATAAGTGCTCTGCCACTGCAGTACTCTTTTCCAGCTATAAGCAGTCATATCACTTAACCTTAACAAAATGCAAACATTAACAGAAACTAATGAACCTTATTCAAATGTAAAGCAATAATCTGGCGGGAGGCATTATCATTAATTTGACACATTAAGGTCAGAAGGGACCTCAACAAATCATCAAGTCTGACTCCCTGCATAGGCAGGATAGAGTGCTGGCTTTAGATGACCCCAGCTACATGCGTATCTAACCTCCTCTTGAAGACCACCAGAGTAGGGGAAAGCACCACCTCCCTTGGGAGCCCATTCCAGACCTTAGCTACTCTAAATGTGAAGTTCTTCCTAATGTCCAGTCTAAATCTGCTCTCTGCTAGCTTGTGGCCATTATTTCTTGTAACCACCGGGGACGCTGTAGTGAATAAAACCTCACCAATTCCCTTCTGTGCCCCCATGATGAGCCACAAAGTTGCCTCTCAACCTCCTCTTGCGGAGGCTAAAAAGGTCCAGGTTCTCTAGTCTCTCCTCGTAGGACTTGGTCTGCAAGCCCTTAACCATACGAGTGGCCCTTCTCTGGACCCTCTCCAGCTTATCCAGAACCCTCTTGAAGTGCGGCACCCAGAATTGCACACAGTACTCCAACTGTGGTTTGACCAGTGCCCGATAGAGGGGAAGTATCACCTCTTTGGATCTATTCATCATATATCTGCTGATGCACGATAAAGTACCATTAGCTTTTCTGATGGCTTTGTCACACTGCCGACTCATGTTCATCTTGGAGTCCACTAGGACTCCAAGATCCCTTTCCTCTTCCATGCCACCAAGCAAGTCATTTCCTAGGCAGTAGATATGCTGGATGTTTCTCCTCCTTAGGGGCAGCACTTTGCACTTCTCCTTGTTGAACTGCATTCTGTTGTTTTCTGCCCATTTATCCAACCTGTCCAGGTCTGCCTGAGCTGTTCCCTGTCCTCTGACGTGTCCACTTCTCCCCACAGTTTTGTGTCATCCTCAAACTTGGACACAGTACACTTCACTCCCTCGTCCAAGTCACTGATGAAGACATTGATGAGTATCGGTCCTAGGACCGAGCCCTGCAGGACCCCACTGCCCACACCCTTCCAGGTCAAAACCGACCCATCCACCACGACTCTCTGGGTGCGACCCTGTAGCCAATTCGGCACCCACTGGACTGTGTAGTCATCCAAATCACAGCCTCTTAACTTGTTCACCAGTATGGGATGGGATACCATATCAAAGGCCTTTCTGAAGTCTAAGTACACAACATCCACCCCTACTCCTGCATCCAGGCGTTTTGTAACCTGGTCATAAAAAGACACTAGATTAGTCAGGCACAATCTGCCTACTATGAACCCTGGTTTCCCCTCAGCCTCCTGCCAGACAAATTATGCTACCATATGAAGGAATTGTAATGATCTAATACAGCAGATTGTCTTACATAAACCATCTTCATATAATATAGTTATTATAAATCATTTTGAGGGAGTAAAAGGCAGCTGTTATAAAAAACATTTGAAAACTTTGTCTTAAAAAGCATTTCATTCATCATTGTAAAAGAAAATATTTCATAAAAGGTTTTCTTAGTTTGTCCCAGAATTTCCAATTTTTCCTTTGGAAAAAAGGAAAGAATTTTTTGGAAAAAATGGGGGAAAATGTTTTTTTCCAGGCCTTCACATCTTGATCAGAAGAGGACATATATGCTGCAATACATTAAAGAGAAACTATCTGTTGACACTGTCATAATAAATGTTGACAAGCAATTTATTCAGCCTTAATTTTAACAAAGTACTTTAACAGTGTTTGCTATTCCTCCCCTTCTCCTGTGCAATCAGGGGCAGATAAAATAAAGCCTTTTTCCCTGCTTCCTTTATTTTGTTAGCCAAAAAACAGCCTTCAAAAACAGAATAAGGATAAAGCAGATATGAAATGAAGGTTCCTGTGATACTGGGAAAAATAAATGTTAATACTGGAAATGACACTTCTGAATTTCACACCCAAGATCAAAGAGAAGATGCTGTTATAGAAGATGCTGTTATAAATATTTCAACATGAAACAAAAATATATTTTATGCCATTCAACAGATATTTCCTATCTGTGCCGGTTCTAGAAATACACCCTTTGAGTTGTCACACACCATCCTTTGAACTTGCTATGTATTCAATACTGGTAAGGAAGTTAAGCCCACCAGCAGCAATTCATTCCTGCTGCTTGCATTTTTATCAATGGCTTGCTATAGCACAGGAACTTTGGGCAGAGACTCCAAGTATAGTGGAGCATTGAAAAGACAGATAACTCTATCTGCCATTCACAGCAAAAAGAAATAAATGGCCCTTGCTGTTTGTTCTCCTCTTCCAACAGATGTGAACATAGAACATACATTGCCTAGCTTCCTTTACCTGTGCAAGGCAGCAGCACTCTCCCTGATTTTTCCTATCTCTTGCAAAGGAGAATTGGGTTGGAAGGACCCCACCAATTTGTTTCTCAACTCAGTCTGCTTTCATCTCCCCAAGGAGGAGGCAGGAGAGAGAAGCCATCAATACAGAGTGCAGTAAAAGAAAAGCAAGGTAATAGCCTGAGATGAGACGCTTGTGGTTTTTGTGAGGAGCTTTTTACAGATAGAAGAAATGGGAAGGGAACTAAAATAATCTAAAAAAGCAGAAAGGGCAATAATATAGACCAAAGGAGGAGACATAAGAGAAGAAGATTGTAGGAAATAAAGTACCACTTCATAATGATATGTTCAGTTCCACTCATATAACCCCAAAAGAGTATTCTGTGAGGAAAAGGAAGATTTATCCTGTGACAACAATGGTTAGTGTATCATAAATTGATTCATTAGCTCTTGGCTTCTGAGGAGAGACAGCTGAAATGACAGCATATAGTCACACCTTGGTTCTAGAATAAATGTCCAACGAATCTGGCTGGCAGCCAGTCACATTAAATTGCTCGATTTGTTGACTACCAGAAAAAGTAAAATACTGTTCAAAGCAAGTAAGATGATGAGCTCATCCATGTAAAATAGTATAAAAAATTATGCAAAGCTGGGATATACAAGTCAAGAGCTAAAATGTGTACATAACAATTAATTTACCTTGAATCTAATATGTTGATGCATTAGATTCTGGAGTCTTAGGCATCTAAGACATTAGGAGTCTTCAAGGTCTTGTTGTAAGATAGAAGACCTATTTGTAGAATACAAAGGTGTTGAAGGGAGAGACTGCATTTGGGACTGAAATCTTTCTTTCTTAGAAGATATGAAGTTATACATTTAAAATGAAAAATGTATAACATAAATCATTTTGATATACCTAGAGAATGAGAAAGACAGAAAAAGAAAAAAAAACCCTAAAATAAGCAAATAAGTAGAAATAGATTTTTGGGAATAAGCAAACTGAAATCTTAGTCTCAATCTAGGAAATGCTCAATTATAAATCTCCATGATTTACAGATACAGTAACTGAACAACTGAAATTAATTTGCACAGTAAAATTTTAAGATCAGGTTTTCTATCTGAAAACAATTTTTTTAATCCCTACACCAAGATCTAGATTTTGCTTTTATTGGTTTATAATGCTTTAATGAAAAGAAAAGCCTTTAACCACTTGTTCTAAAGCTGCAGTAACATAAAGAAGTTTAAAGAGCATAGCACACATTTTACTATAATGGGTATAGCATAGCAATGCCATTATTAGGCAGTCTATTGTCTCCTACCCATAGCAACTCCCATTGATCTAAATGAGAATGATGTTTATAAAAGGAAGAGAGTGGATCCAAGAGACTTCCAGCTACAAATTGTACACTGCAGATAAAGTAAGTTATGACAACAATTTGTTTAAATAGCTGTCTTTTCAGAGCTATCATCTAAATTCTGCATCCTGATGTTCATATGACTCCTGATAAAGTCAGACACAGTTGTTATTTATACTGTGCTTGTTCTGAAAAATGCTGGCTATCATCAAAAAATAAGAGCATGTAATAGACTTTGGGTTTCAGTTTAATTTTACTGACAAGTTTTAGCAGAACCACGTCCCCTTTTTTGCATGGAAGAGCAATGGAAATGATTCCCAATGTATTTACCTTTGCAATGATTTCAAAGTTACATGGTTTGATTACTATCACAGTCAATGGCCTTTTATTCTTTGTGATTGCATCCATTAATGATAATATAAAAACATTTATATCAAATTCAATTTAGTGAAGTGTAACCAGAAGTTAGAAAGGAAAAGTCAATAAAATAGTTTAATCAATCAAATTTAATAATAAATTACATATTAAAATTGAGAGAGACTGTGACACACAGAAACAGTGAAAGATTTTAACATTAACCCTTTTCTCTTCCTCTTCTTCTGAATCATTTTTGTACTGAAAGGAAGTCATGGAAGATTTACTGTTCTTTCTTCATCAACTCTTATCTTCCCCTCACACACAAACAGTAAAAGACTGCACTGCAATTCGACAGATAATTAAAATTCAAGCACAAAAGACAGCTACAACTGCATGCCTGGCATCAAGAACATGTACCCCATTGATGACGAAACATTAAATCTATCCTAGTATTATTATGCAATAATTTCAGTACACTTTGTTGCACTTGATTTTAAACACATTTCTTATTCACAGAACTCAGGATATTTAAAAAATCCATACATTTAAACAAACACCCCTTCATTCTCTGGGAATATTCTGAACATTTATTAATCTACAACAACTCACCCCATTGAGTTGCTTCCCGGATATTTATGGGATGCAAAATCAAGCTTTGTATTAGTCCTGAGCCAATAATTCACAGTGAATATTTTACTCAAACGAGTGTTAATGAGATTCTCACATTTGAGGGAAGTTGCTTTACTCTTTGGATCAAATACGACCAAATTTGTGAGGGGTATTTGAAATAGGAACTTTTGTTTCCATGGCAAAGAAGTCAATTTTAATCAATGTTTAATTTGATGTCCAAAGTTATATTTTGAGACCTCCTCAAAAGAAGTGCTTCCTTATGGTCTCTGAATGTATTAAAAAGCAATAGAATTTATCTTGAATTTGCTTGACACAAATATAATTTATTTCTCTTATTTTCTTTTATCTCACCACAAAAATCTTGTTGAAATAATTATCTTGCAGCAAAACATGTGTGGAATCAGGAGAAGGAAGAGAGAGCTGGAGGAAGGATGACTAGAGTTAATTAGACAAGGAGACAGAAATTGGAAAAATTACAAGCTTGGGACTGAAACAGAGAAACCTAAGGGAAAGAGACTGGAGTGAATGGGTGAGACCTAGCAATGAGACTGAGACTGCCAGGAAGAGAAGTAGAGGCTGAGAGAAGGCAGGAAAAGAGAAAGGGAAAATAACAAGAAGGCAGAACTGGGACTGGTATGGGTTGAAAGGAAGGCTTTCAACGTATTAGATTCATTGAATCAACGTATTAGATTCAAGGCTGAAGGGCAGAAGCTTGAGAAGATGAAAGAAACAGGGCCACTGCCAAGCAGAGAAAATACCCTGCCCTCCAGTACCTGGATGGGAACCCAGACTTCCATCCAGAGTCTTGCCGTTCCTCTAAAGTCAATGACAATTAACCATTGACCCTGCTGACAGATTACATGTATTGCTGCTCTCTATTGTTACTGAAAATGAATCAACTTGCTATTTCTAGAAGTTTCTCCGTTAGCTTTAGTAGCAAGTATCCATGCAGTGGACTGAAGCATTCAAACCCACATGATGCCAACAATGCCATTTAATAGAAGTCTTCTTTTTGCTGACTGCTTTTGTAAAAGCCTAGGCAGTTACATGAAATATCTCTCCCCTTGACTATTGTCCCCTGGTTGCTACATCAAGCACCGAAAACATTAAGAAACACTAGAATTAAGGTTTCCCGTGAAATCTTAATGCATATTACCCTTCCTTCTTCATAGAGCTGCACCATGAACCAAACTAATTCTGTGATCAGAGTTTTTACCCATAGGACTCCTTCCAGGATGTTCTGATCCCCCTCTGTAATGACAATGCCTCCAGACTTTGTCTATGAGCAGATTTCATTAGCAAAAAATATTAAAGTAAGATCGACTCCCAAACTGATCCTTCAGAAGAATGACTTTGTTCCAGATCAGTAGTCTTCCTTCTATAGCACAACCCACTGTCATCTCTTTAGACAATTTTTTACTCATCTTAGCTAATAATTTTCTATGTGCTACCATATCAAAAACTGTCTAATCTGTAGAAGAGATTTATTTCTTATGTCTAGAAAATCAGTTATTCAAAAGAATAGCAAGATTATTCTGCTTGCCTTTAGTCTCCCCAACCACTACCATCATTTGTCATTAACTTCTCTGTCTTTAATTTTTCTTTCCTTCAAAGATTATTCAAAAGCCTAGCATAACATTTGAGTCAAAACTAACAGGCCTGTGTTTGTCTAGTTCTCCTCTCTTAAATACAGATATTGCATGTTAATTTTCAGTTACAGTAACTAACTTGATAGATGAATTGAAAATATCACTATCAGAACTGTGATCACATACGCCAGTTCTTGCTAAATGCTAGAATGAGGTGTATCCATTTCCCCTCTGAGCACATTAAGTATTGCTTTCACTTTGCATAAATTCACATCAGTCATCCTCCCTATTGAAAAAGGAAGCAAAGTATGCATTTAACTTTTGGACCATACCCAGGCTATACTGAATGCTAGCCCATTCTCAAGCACAGTGACCCCCATCCCATACTACTTTGTGAGACCGTATCAGGTACTGTATACCCCAGCTAAGAGTTACAATATGAAACAATATGCAGAAAGCAAGGAAAAGGGAATGGTAGAAAAGTCTCATTGCTACACAGCCATGGACTCAATTGGATGGTTATAAATAAGATGAAAGATGCCACCTTAATACAGGACTACCTAGGAGACAGTTGCTTCTTACTCTCTTACTTTTTTAATAGTGCAATTATTAAGAGAAATCCCTTAATTTGGCATATCTTTGCTGACATTTGCAAATCATTTTTTCCATGACCCAGTACCATATTACAGGCCTTTCAAATTATTGAACGGAATCTGAAAACACTGATTGTGACTAGAATTTAATTGGGGAAAAAAAAATCTAATGCAATCTGTCTTCATACGTATTATTTAAAAAACACTGCCCTTTTACATAAAAATTCCCTATGGACATTTCATTTTCCTGTAAAAAAAAGTTTATCTGGAAGATCAATCTGCGTGTAACATTTATCATATTATAAAGCATCTATAATAAGTTGTCAAATTCAGTATCATATAGTACTAGATGAGATGAGAAAAGGACACAAAAGCCTAGAGCAGTGGTCTCCAACTTTTTTAAAGTGAAGATCACTTTTTGAGATAAAGGAAAATCCAGGATCTATCATCCCATCCCTCTTCTCCTCCACCCAGCGGGTCAATCTAGGGGGTGCAGATCCAGCTGTGCAAGACAGCAGGGCCTCCTGCTGCTGCACGCATCCGGGCAGAGGCCTGAGGAGCACGTTCCTCTCCCCCACCCCGAAACTGTGTACAGAGCAAGGTGGTTTCCACTGTGCACTGGGCTTGTGCCTTGAGCCCCAAGCTGCAGCAGGGCTCAGGGCACAAAGCCCAGTGCATAGTGGCACCGCCTCATCCTGCACACAAGATGGGGGCACGTGCCCCCCTTGCCCCCTGCCTCAGGCTTCCACAGGGGTGTGTGCGGTGGCGGGAGCCCCCCTACACACACCTGGACAACCTGCCTGGGCTCCTAACCTCCCCAACCCCAACCAGGGCCCCACTCACCCAGTAGCAGGGGGCACAGAGGGGGATCATTCCACTCACCCGGCCTCACCCTGGCAGCAGAGGGTGTGGCTCAGCCTAGCCATGTGCATCCTGCTGCTCATATGTCCCGCCGCTCCTGAACTGTGTCCTGGCTGCTCCCCACGTGCATCATGACACTCCTGCTTGCGGCGCCTCTGACAGTCAATCTCATTCTGGGCGGAGGCCAATCCCCCCTAAACTGAGATTGATTATCAGGGACTCCCCAATCAATCAGTCAACCACTGACCTAGACTGTCAAGTACAAGGCTTATAGCAATTTAGCACAAATGCATGACAGTACTCCTGCGGAGTTAACTGCTTGGAGTCCAGGCAGATCATAATCTACTCAGATTATACCAGGTAGATTTAACTATACTTAACTTCAAATTATAAAGATCTTCAAACAGACTACATTTAGGAAATACATATCAACACGGTATCTTATTAGGAACTTTGAGTGCAGCTGCCTTAAAGGTAGCAACATTGAAAATTATAGTGTATGACTTTGGTGTTTTCTGACCATGTTTGTAATCCTGGTTAAAGTGACTAGATGGCAAGATCTTAAAGCATGTGTGCGCACACACAGCCCGTGATCTTTTCCTCAAGTAAACCATCAATGATAGATTTGTAGCAGTAATAGATTTTGAGTTCTAATTTTCCTAATGCAGGAAAGGATGAGACATGTTGCTTACTGAAGTCAGTTGTCATACTGGATTTCAATAGTGGCTTCTCTGATGGATGGTAATAATAGGGTAAGAGGAGTAGTCTTCTGTTTCTAGGATGCAAAGGTTGTCCTGGAAATCCTTTAACATAATTCCCAGATCAGGTTCAGTAAGAAGATAACTATTCCTTCTAAGACTCTTGTCCCCAAAGGCTAATCGTCCACCATTGTCTGTACTTCTCTTGGAATCTTGTGGCCAAGAAGAGAGTCTTATTAGTCATTACCAAGGAAGTCAGAGCATAATAACACCAGACCATTTAACACTGTCAATAGAATTTCATGGAGGGTGCTTGCTTAGGACCACTACAGTCTTGTTTGGTCTCTGAAAGTGCCCTTTCATCCTCCCCCACCAAATCTCTCCAAGCATTGCTACTAGAGCAGTGGAAAGCCTTAGCTCCTTCCCTTTCTGAGGTCTTCTCCTTTTGGTCCTCAACCCTCCCTAGTTTTCCCTGTCCTTGACTCAAAGAGCTAGCGTCCAGTTCAGCTAAGAGAGGGACTTTCTGTTGTTGGACAGAGCAAGTGCAATTCAAAGTTCTAAGCAGCAAAGCAGGCAGGTCCTCTTGAATAGAGGCATTTATTGGGGCATTTATTGGGTCAGCCAGAGACTGTCTGAATCCTCTAAAAGGTAAAGTAGTTCCTTTATCCGCAATCCAGTATGTGAAGCCCTGAGCACTTTAAAGTAAACTCAGCTCTTCTCTCTCCAGAGTGTCTTCTCTATTGATTCTTACAAAGAAGTCCTCTATCTCACAGGTCTCCCACTTTTTCTTAAGTTAAAACTGACTAATCCCTTGAAAACTAGGTACAGAAATTACACATAAACCTGTATAAGCGATCAGAAACCAGTCTAAACATGTAACAGAACAAAAGTTCAGTGCACATAGACTAGTTTTAAAATGTCAGAAGCCAGTGTAAGGTAAACTTTGTTTGCTTCAGCTGAGCACTGGGCTGGCACAACACCCAGGCTGTCTCAGAGACATCCAAAAGAGTCTCTGGCCTTAGCTAGGCTACCTACCTGCACCTGTCATCCAGGCCATGCAACAGGGAGGAAGGTAGGGAAGAGGAAAGTGGAGGCATTCACCCTGGCCCCCGATACCCAGCCAGAACAGCAGGAGCAGCATGCGGCCGGGGCTTTCCCCCTCCCCTGCTGACTGGCCCTGCCTCCCTGAAGGCTACACTGAGTCAGTCAGCAAGAGAAGAGGAAACTTCCAACCACATGTCCTCCTAGCTGTTCTGGCTGGGTCTAGAGGCCCTCTTTCTACATCATAAAGAAGAGGGAAAAAGACCCGGGGCCTGTTTCCCTGGTGGGACAGAAGCCTCCATGCTGGGACACACATAGAGGGGCATGAAGGCAAAGATCTCACACACAGACAACATCAACTGAAGCATGACCTGCATGCTAGAGCCTCCTGTTCTCTCTCCACCTCCCCTGCCCACCCTTCCCTTCTCCTTTGGGTTTCCCCCGCACACCCAGCTACAGCTGCACCCCAACATCTCCTTTGGGTAATCAGTGGTGACCCACCAGTCAGCTGCATTTGACTGCCCTTGGCAGGCTGACAGGCATGCTGGAAGGCATGCAAGAGTGTCCCCAGCCCACTCGCCTTGGCCAGTTTAAGCATCTGTGTGCTCCCCTATCCTCCTCACCAAAAGGATCATGTGTTCTCTGTTTGCTCCCAACCCAATAGAGACCTGAGTGCCCTATGCAGCTTAACGAAACCTGATTCAGCCTCAGGCTTTGTGTCAGTACCTAGCTCCAGTGTATCTGGAATGAGATACCATGTATGAGCTCTAGGGATCCAAGAAAGTTTCATTATCAACTGGATGGAAAAGGTTAAGAGTGTAGCTATAGTACAACAGAAGGACCTAGATTAAAGAACTGAAATACTGGTAATCACCCTCTTTAAAAAACCCAGAAATACCTGTGTCAAGATGCAGAGTCTTGTCAGACAAAGAAAGCAGAATAGGGAAGTCAATCTCCTTGTCGTAAGGTAATTTATCCTTCTGTTCCTGTTCAGATTGCTTATCTTTTCCTTCGCTATCTTTCCCAATAGTGTTTTAAGCTTTTCACTTAAAACTTAAGAGGCGGGGGCAGAGGGTCTACAGCACTACTATCTGATAGAGAGCTCATTGACTGATCCTTCAAATACAACTTCAGCTGACTTTCCTGGACTATTTTCCATTTCTTTTTGCTTTCTATGAAAATGACAGATAGATGAAGCACTAGAAAGATATGAGTCTCCCCTAGGTAATAAGGCAAGCATTGTATTTGTCATTTAAGGAGAAAAGGGGTGCTGACAGGCCATACTGTTTTTAAAACATGACAACATCATGATTCCTATTATTAAAAATGAATAGAAAGGTAAGGATGGTAGAAGAGCTTTCTAAATCAGCAGTTTCATACCTAAACAAATATAGATACATGTAAAGTGAGAAGCTCAAGTAGCTGAGCTCAAGTCCTGATACTGGCTCTTTCCCTAAGCCTAAGTACAGGGCAAAGGAACAGGAGTGGCAATTGGTTTGGCACTTTCCTTTCTTTGTATTTGGATAATGCACAAGGATAGGTAGCATGCATGTCGAAGCCCCTTTTCTACATCCAGTACATTAAGCACATCAGCATCCATGCAGCAACATACACAGGAACACACACATCTAGAAGTGCTCCAGGCCTTTACAGCTGCCAGAAATACTTAGAGTAAAAATGTTTATATTTGAACCAAACTGCATTTAGAATTCTGCCTGGAATCTACTGATTCATGCAAAGAAGGATCCCCTCACTCAGATCTTCCACCCACTGAGAAGGGATTTCTATATGCCAGTGCTTTTTTACCTGGGTTGGCAGACCTGACCTCTTACACTTTTCTTTTCCCCCCCCACTTCTCCCCTCCCCTACTTTTCTGCCCTTCGTCTTCCTAATTTCCAGCTATTTCCTTTTTCACAGACAGCCTCTTTTCTACCTTGAATTGCTACCACTGTAGAGTTTCCTTTACTCACCTTTAGCTTTTTTCCCCTGGTTTCCCCACCCCCCTTCCCTGCTTTACCTTTTGTTTTCCTAATTTTTACCTATTTAGATTCCCACTGACATTCGGTCACACTTTTAGTTTCTTTCATTCCTTGGAGTCAACGAACAGCAGAGACTTCCTATTCCTGAAGAGGGGTGATTGCACCCAAAACTTTCCTATGACTTTTTTTCCAACTACTCAGTTGGTCTAATAAAAGATATCACATCTGCTCAAAGAACCTTGCCGGTCCCAGTGTCATGCAGCCCAGGACCAGGACTCAATGTTCTCATTTTGCGACTGCCTCACCCAGTTAGGGCAGGGTGGTCACCTTATCTTCCTGGGGTGGCGGGGGAAGGGAGGTGAGGGCCCTTGGGTCTCTATATATTTGGTGCCTATGGGAGAGAGAGCAAAAAAATGGGGCAAGGTGGGATGAGATCCTGCCCTTACCATCTTTACCTGGCATCAGCTTGGATCTAGCTCTCAACTGGGTGCCACTAAATTCCAAAACGTTATGGAGGGGTTCCTTCAGGCTAAAAAGGTTAAGAATCACTCATCTATGCCAAAATATTATCTCTATCACTACCGGAATATTATCAGTACAGCAGCAAAGGAAAGTCTGTTGTTCTTATCTGCAAAGATGGGAACCAATTAATAGTTTGCTTAATGTACCCAGAAGCTATCTTAACTTTCTGCAAAGTTACTCTCGGCTGGGGAATCCCACACTAAAGAAACAGATGACTGGAGAAGTCTACCCCTCCCCTGGCACTCCATTGTATCTCCAGGGCACTGGAACTGCAGACAAAAGAGACAGTTTGTAAGACAAAAGTTGTGCATTTCCAGAGGGTTCTGATTACAAGCAGAGTTTTGGGCTGAATCTCTGCTTTTACCTGAGGAAAAAGTCTGTGGTTCTCCTCCACCACATGGACATATTTGAAATAAATTATGTGAGAAGTCCTAAGAGATTTTTCTTGTGGAGTTTTTAAACCATAGGTGGCAACCTTGAGAGTACTTTGATCAATAAAGTGATCATTAAAGCTCCTATAGGAGGTAGGCTTTTGCCCTGCAGATTAGATATTGGTAGGTTTTCTTGTGCTAAAATAAGCTGAACTATGAAACAGGTGTTACAACAGGTTAAATCAGAATACTTGCTCATGCCTTCTCTTTTCTTTGAAGACAGGAAAATAAAAATGATACATTTAAAGAAAATTCACTTAAGGGTCATCTTGATGTTCTGATAAAAAAAAATAAGTCTTTCTAGTGAGAGTTGTTTTAAGCACTGTACCTCATTAGCAATTCCTCAATTCTTATATTTTTACTTACATCTAAACAAATATTATGATGGTTGATGGCATTGTTGGTTAATATATTTCAATACTCATCAAGCTACCTTCTAGATACCAGAGTCATTTAAGCCTTCTGCTGAGTTTCTTTCAAATTTAATGAAATAATTAGTTTCTCTGGCAATGATGACAAACAACATTTCTGCAATATGAACCCCATTCTTTCTAGTAGATCTGCTCATATTTAAAAGAACAAATGATAGTTGCTTGGAGCTCTCAGATGTTTCATAAAGACCATGTGAAATTAAACATTTTTAATAAAAGTTAATAAATTTGAATTTATAATCTTTTCTTTTTTTTGCTTTTACAATGCAGATATTTTATTTTAATGACAATACACAGAAAATTCCCTCAAATGCACTACCATCATCTTACATAAACAGTAATATAAGTTAAAAATATTTTCTTTCATAACTTTAAATGTCAGCCTGGTATAATTTGACATAAACTGATCATGTATTATTACCTATATAGTACTGAACATACCAGACACAGTTAAGATCACTAGGTAGGATTTTTTTTATAGTTCAACTCAGCCAATAACAGCAATTCCAAAATTTTGAGACTGAAAAATGAGTCCATCACAGCTGCATTTGTGTTTTTAAATGGGGTATACACAGCTAGATACTTTACTTAAAAACTCCTGGTAGGCAGTTCATGTTGCTCTACACAGTTTCAAAGCTGTCATGATAGTAAGTAATAAAATTGTGGAAAAAGGAAATTAAAGAATTCTTTGCATTATCTGTAACTTTCTCCTTTTGCCTCTAATCACAATGTTGCTTGACTGGCTCCTTTATTATTGAAGATACAAATCCTGCTTCCTTCAGAAATTCTCACCATATGACAATATTCAAACCTGAACTTTCTATATAACTGTTAAAAAGTCTTAAAACTTTAAGCAATTCAACATTAAAACCCCTAAAAAATTACCCTTTTAGGGGCAGAACCCACTGGAACCAATATTTATTTAACCATTCAATATTTAATCAACCAAGGCTGATTAAATGTCAAATATTAATCAAACAAGATAAAAATGTTTTCAGTGCACTGTTTTCCTGAAGTTTTTGGTTGTTTCAATATCAAGCAAATAAACACTAGAAAGGCTGATTTACTGAAAAGTGTCTAGAGACTTCATAGACAGAGCACAAGGTCATGAACTGCAGAAAGGCTCTCTGGATTGAGAAAAGAGAAACAGAAGAAAATGAATTTCACTGATGCCTTCTGTATCTACCAGCTAGCAATATGAAGTCAGCAAATGTACTCATCACTTCAAAAATATATCTTACTGTCACTGCTCCAGTGAAAGCAGCCATTAGACCAAATACCATTTCCATGCAATAGTTTCTATGAGACAACCAGAACACATGCCCTCTTTCTATTAACTACAACAGTTGATAAAGAAGGGGGAGTGAAATGCCACAACAGGTTGTTACATTAGTAAATTGCTTTGAAAATGTAAAGTACCCTGGAAATATTAGTGTATTATAGAGAATAATAATACTAAGGACCAAGAGTCATAAGAGCTAAGTGCAGACAGTCAAAAAGTCTGAGGCTGAGTCAATTCAATCTTTGAAAGTTAGTTTAAAATGCACAGATTGAACCAATAAGCAAGTGAACAGACATTCACTTTTGATTCCAGAAATGCAGCCACATGCTGTGGCCAGACCAAAAGCCAGAAAGGCACTAAAGCACGCCTCTCTGCTCTATTGGAGCAGATACCTTGGACCTGTAAGGGAGGGGTTTGTGGGGAAGGTGCAAAGCATCCTGGGATGCTAGGGGACAATAAGTTAACTTGAATCTGGAGGGGACACAAGCTCAATAAACTGACTTAACCTAAATTCATTACATCTGATACAACATCCATCCAGGTTTATCGTAAACCAGTTTCACCCATTTTGAACGTGGCTTATGTGCACTGAACTTCTGTTGTGTTATAGATTTGAACTGGTTTCTGATCATTTATACTGGTTTATGTGTAATTGTTGTCCCTAGCCAAGATGTCCAACAGGTGATCTGATTTAAGTCAATCTGTAAGAAAACAATGAAACCTTTTTGACCTGAGAAGTTAGTGGATATTTAGGGTCTCATAAGCAGTTCCCATTGGGGAAGAAGCTGATATTATATGTCTTTTGTACAGCCAGTCCTCTTTGACCAGGTACAGACATTACATTTTGACTGGTATAAGTGATAGCAAATTGGCCTCTACCTATAACAGAACAGAACTCAGCATACATGAACTGGTTTAAAAATGGTGAAACTTGATCTAAGAGCTGCTCCACCCTCCAAAGGACAAATATGTGTCCTGTTCCTTGCCCATCTAAACTATGCCACTTACAGAAAACCACGTAACTTAGATTGATTCCACCTTTGGCTTTTAAATGCCTGTACCTAGCCTTTGCCTACAAAGAATGTTCACAGAATCCTATTTTGAAGAATGTAGAAAGAATTAAACAAAAGAGTTTCTTTTTTCAAACAGGCTTCCTAGCTCTTTTAGCCACACTTCACCAAAAAATTATCTTGGTTATACTTCAGGGATCTCTAACATTTATCTAGCTTCCAACATTTTGCTTCCCACATTTATCCAGCTTCCAGACAACATGTACCCCTAACTATATGTCCAACTCCCAAAACAACTCTTTTACCCACAAAGCCTATATCCCAGACCAACATCATGTGACTTGTCTTTTAGACAGTGGGTCCTATATTTTCAGTTGTATTATCCTATAAAGGAACTTAATTGTTTTTTACAGCTATTCAAAATAAACTGTAGCCATTGTACCTACCAGTTTCAACAAGAATTCACCCAAACATGACCAGGGTAGCAAATGTGGAAATCGACACCTATCCTGTTTCCTGATTATAATTTGATCATCCATTGTTGTTTAGTACCAACTGGCTTTGGACTTCCAGAATGTTCATTCACATCAGTACATTTCTTTCATTCATTTTTTGTGGTTCCTATTTAATACAGCCAGGCAAACATGACACTTGGATCAATAAGAGTTGCAGACTTCACTCTATTTTTCAAATCACTTTCATTAGGAGATTTAATGTCCAGCACTGTACAGATATATCTGTACTGTGTATATATATTTATTTAATGAGGGCTCACAGCATACTGTAATCTGTGTAGATGTGTAGGATACCATAGTCTATACTTCAAGCAGTTTACAAGACAAATCAAAACAGTCACTTGATAGGCAGAAAGTTAGGAACATGAATGCTTCAACTTCATTGTCATCTTCTCTTTTATTAAATCTTTCATTCTGTATCCCAAGACCAAGATGGAAAATGTTTTACAATGCTGAGGACTCTCAAAAGTCAGTATATAAAACTATCCCCTTCTTAATAAACATTTACATTTACTAAAGGCATTTAGAGGTACAATTTTGCAATACATCTCTTTCTTTTAATGTACAAATGTTAAACATAGCATACGTAAAGCATGGAAAGCTACTACAAAAAAAAAACCTATTTAAAAGTAGGTTAATTTCCTAAATACATATGGAATAAGTTATTAAATACGTCTTAAATGCATGTATCTTAATGACACAGAAATTAGGAGTATGTGCAATTCCCCCTCATTCCTTTGATCTAGTTTTGGGCTTAAAATAGAGCCTTCAAATCCAGACCTGTTGATTTTTTCACAAGATTCAAGAAGACAAGTGAATTCACATTACAATAGAAAGCTTCAAGCCCAAAATCCCAGCAGCTAAAGTTTTGGGTGAGATCTAAAAGCAAAAAGGAGCATTTTCTTTAGATCCAATTTAAGTACATTTTTATAAGTAGAGACACTAAGAAAGCAGTAACTTAGAAAAGAGGCACTTTAAGGTCCTACGTGTATGTGGTACACAAGACCTATGTTGTTAATTATTCTTAAACTACCTTCAACTAGATAGCCATGACTGGAGATTAAGATTCAATCTTGAAAGCATTAAAAAAAGAGTTTAGCTTCAATTGTTGCTAACTGATCTTTATTCTGTGTTTGCTGCTACAGCAGTAAACAGAGCACAGCTCACATTCTGGATGATAAGCGGAGATCTGGTTTTTTAGTTTCCCATGGGAAAAAGCAGAAAAATGAGGATTTTTCCCTTTGAAGAGGGAAAACCCCTTTGCAAACAGCTTTCTGCAGGCTGGCAGAATACCAGCCTGCAAGAGCTGCTTGCAAAAGGGCCAGAAACCCTAAGCCCTGTCTGCAGGGGGAGGAGATGGGAATGGGGCCTAAGAATCTAAGTTAGCTAGGCCTGGCTCAGATTTGCTTTCCCTCCTGAAGCCTTTGGGATAAGTATGGCTTTTGGGGGGCTGGGGTCTAGGGGCAGGGGGCTGCAAGTTGGGAATGAAGGGCACCGGCAGAACTGGTACAGGGCCCTGTGGGCAAGGTAAGGGGCATGCTGCCAGGGCTGGAGTGGGCAGAGCTTATGGGGAGATCTGGCCAGGTGGGCAGGGCAGGGAGATATGGGTAACCACCAGGGCTGGGGGGAAGCCTGCAGGTAGAACTGACAGGGCTGGCATGGAGCAGGGCAGGATTATATGGGTGAAGGTGGGAGGAGCAGGGAGAGATCCACGGGCACTCAAGCCAGTGCAGAGGAACCTGAAAAGCATCTCCACACTGGGACCCACCCCTGCCATGCCCAACTGGGGGTAGGGGTGGGCAGGCAGAGTCTCTTACCTGTGTGAAGGAAGAGACAGCAGCAGTTTCCACAGCACTGCAGCTCCAGGGCCCCTGAGGTATGCAAAATGCTGCCACTGCAACACTCAACAATCACTGTCCTGTACGGTGGATTATGGCCAGGTCCAGGCCAGGTGCAGCTGCAGGTGCAGGCTGCCTTGTCCCTGGCTATGCTGCCTCATCTCACTGTGGCTCATCCTGGTTCAGCTCAGGCTGGGGCTGGGGGTGCTGCCAACCAGGGAAGCAGTGGTGGTGGCCTGGGGCTCCTGGCAGCAACAGCACCAAGTCTGCCAGTTTGGCTAGACTACAGCCCCATGCCCCACAGAAATCTTGGGGGGGCCCATTGCCCCCAATTCCTCCCTGACACATTACAAATAGGCATGCCTGAACCATCCCAAGGCCATTGGGAGGCTCCTGGTGGTGTAGGACCAGTTCAAGCTCAATGGAGCTTGGCCCCTAATGGCCCAGACTGGCCCCATACCATCAGGGGCCTGGAATGGCACAAGGATGGTCTGAGCATGCCAGAGCTTGGTGCATGCCCTCAATGGTTTAGGGCCAGTCCAGGCTACCAGGGGCCAAAGATCTGGTGAATCCAGACCAGCCTTGCATCATTATGGCAAGGGCGAAGCTCCAGAAAACCTCCCCCACATCACATACACCCCTCCTTCTCCCAATGCATCCTCCCTTCCTCACACACCCATGCCATGGTCCACACACTAAGGGGCTGGGAAGGTAACTGGGGGTTCCTTCTGGCAGGGCTGGGGGGCAGGGGGCTGCAGGTCAAGAAACAAGGACATTCCTGGCTCACTGCCTCCTCCTCCATGCCTGGCCAAACTGAGGCAGGCCCCTGTCCTGGGATGCCATGACATCCTCTCAACCTTGGTGCCCTGGGCAGTCGCCCTTACTGCTCACCCCTAAGGCTGGCTCTGCCTCCAGGTCATGCTGGCAAGGCTGGTGATGATAGGGTAGCGGGATGTAGCTCATGCTGGCAGAGCTGTAGGGGGCTGTGGCTTGACAGTGAAGGGCACCAGCATATCAGGGCTGCTCAGTGCCACAAAGCAAGGGGAGGGGATGACGCACAACTGCAGCTGGATCTGCATACTGGTGAGCAAAGAAGGCAGGGAAAGCTCTGATTTTCCATAAAAAAACAAAATCAAATGTCAAAATGTGTATGTATTTAGAATTTATTTTATTATAATGATTGAAGCACTGGTAGGCTTCCAAATTGCTTTAAAATTGTAACTATATGAATAATACTTTGTGTTCAACTGATACCTATCTATATAGTGCTTTCATTTTAATCATGGAAAAACACAGATTTGGGGTTTTTAATCAAAGAATTTTGGATTTTTACCAGAGAATGTGGTATTTTTAAACAGAAAAAACAGGATCCCATATTCAGGCTATGTTCTTTCCTAGCAATGGTTTGTGTGAATTATTCATCTCTACAAATGATAATGTAGCTAATTGCTACAAAAGTGTTCCATAGTATAAAATAATAGTATATGAGTAGGTGAAAAATTACTGACCGTTTTAAACTAACCATTTCTCACTCTTAAATTGGAAAAAATCCAGAAATTCCTGATGTTTCTTATAGCAGGAACTCAGCTAAGCTGTGACAACTGGCATCTTAGGGCCCTGTTACACCTAATGCTGTGAGACGCACAAATGTTAATTGGTGTTATGCTACCTTGCAGCTTGGAGGAGTCTCACCCTTAGGCTAGAAATCTTCCCTGGCTGTTGCCCACCTGCACAGCTGTGACTTGCCACTAGGAGTAGGTACAGACAGTCAAAAGGCCAGAGGCTGAATCGATTCAGTCTTTGCAGGTTAGTCTAAAATGCACAGATTATCATAGAATCATAGAAGTCGGGTCGGAAGGGACCTTGTAGATCTTCAAGTCCAACCCCCTACCTGGACAGGAGGGAAACTGGGCTCAAGTGACCCCAGCTAGGTAGGCATCAAGCTGCTTCTTAAAGACCCCCAGGGTAGGAGCCAGCACCACTTTCCTTGGAAGTTGGTTCTAGCTCCTAGCCGCCCTAACTGTGAAGTAGTTCCTACAGATGTCTAATCTGAACCTACTCTCCAACAACTTGTGGCTGTTATCCCAGGGCGCGCTAGGGAAAACAAGGTCTCCCCCAAGCCCTTCTGGTCCCCCCTAGTGAGTTTATAGATGGTCACAAGGTCCCCCCTCAGACTTCTCTTGTGAAGGCTGAATAGGTTCAGGTCCCATAGCCTCTCATTGTAGGGTCTGCCCTGCTGTCCCTGGATCATGCAGGTGGACCTCCTCTGGACCCTCTCAACGTTGTCCACCTGCCTCTTGAAGTGGGGTGCAAAGAACTGGATACAGTACTCCAGCTACAAATTAAATTGAAACAGAAGTGAAGCCGGGGGCGCACTAGGCCACAGCTTTCGGGCTGTATGTTCACTTCCTGTTCCTGCTGCCCTGACGTCTCTGGGATTTGAAGTCCAGACTTACAACAGCAGCACTCTTCAGGGTTGCTCATTGCTTCCTCTTCCTGCTTCCTCTGGGATCTGTAGTCCATAATTGCAACCAACGATAAGTTTGAGCAGGGGAAGGGGTGTTTAACCACCCTCCCCGGCCCCAAACACCAGCTGGGGTTTGCCTGGGAGGGCAGTCCCCCTGACTCCTTGCAGACTGGACTTGCCTTCCCTACTCCCCCTTGTCAGCCAGCCCTCACTGTTGCCCCAGCTAGGGAGCAGAGGGGTGGGGCCAGCCCTGCTCTCTGGAGTAGACAGCATGGCTTGAACTAGCCCATGGCTGCAAAATGCTGGGATGCTGGAGGACTCTGATATAACTTGAACCAGGGACAGAAGTTTCATAAACTGGTTTGATCCAAATCAGTTAAGTCTGTACTACATTCAACCAGGTTTAGCTTAAACTAGTTTCAGCCATTTTGAAACTGGTTTATGCACGCTGAACTTCTGTTCTGTTACAGGTTTGAAACAGCTACTGATCACTTAAACCAGTTTATATGTAACTTCTCTCCCTAGACTAGAGGCCTGGTGAGCAGGGGGACTGGAAGATGTATCTGAGTTGCCACCAGAGGGCTGGTGAGCTGGATAACTTCTGTTCCTGCTCTAGGGGCATGGGTGTAGAAGATTCTGGGATACTGAAGGACTTCAAGGTAGGCAGCACATCTAGGGGGAATGGCTACACCTTAATACAGGAGTAGGCAAAATATAGACCCAGATTCAGCCTGCCAACTGATTCAATCCAGCCCATAGTGGGTCCCTTCGACCTACCCAGCCCAGGTGTAGGAGGCACCCCTGGCTATGGCATATGTGGCTGGTCCATCTGACCCTCAGTGCAGAGGTACTGCCTGGTATGGAGTGGAGCCCACCCTATCCCCACACACAGCTCTTGGGCACACTGTGAGCTGTAGTCTGAGGGGCTGGATGGTGCAGTAGCAGGCTGGGGGCAGTGAAGCAGCCAGACTCAGCTTCCTGGCAGGCTCCACAGCAGCAGCTCACTCTGCCCTCATACTTTTAATTACCACTGCCAGCATCTCCACCTCTGGACCTATCCCTGCTGCCACACACCTGTCAGCAGGGGGGCACCAGATGGAGTGAGTGAGTGAGGTTTCCATGGAGACCAGCCCAGAACCACTGCAAACTGGACACACTCAACCAGGTGGATGGGATGCAGCCACAGGCCCAGGGGGATAGACCTGGGGATGGACAGGATCAACCGGCAGCTTCCCACCCATCCCCCATCCACTCACCCACCGCACTGAGTGGTGTAAACAACTGTAACAGGGGGCAGAGGCCAAGGGCCAGATCAATACCCACCCTCCCCCACCCCAACCCTCAACAGCTAACCAAACTCCTTAAGTGACCCTCCAGCCCAAATAATTGTTCACCCTTGCCTTAATGTAACACAGACTGGGCAGATCAGAGATAATCCTGCCCTGGACTAACATAACTTTGAACTGCATAATGAGTGCTTAACACCACTTTAAGGTGTTAATGTATGGACAATACAGGGTTAAGAGCTCTAGGAGCTGCCCAAAATTACCATGTAACAAAGCCCTATATATTTTGATACACTATAGGATTCTTTTTGCCTGTACATGCAGGTTTTAAAAGAAGGTGCACGTATGTCAAAGTCTTTGGGATTCTGAAGAATCCTCTTCACCAGCTGCTGTATAATAATTGGAAGGATCCTCAGCAGAAGAACAGCAGAGGGCTAGGAAGGGAAGAATAAGCATTCCTGATACAAGAAAAGAATTAGAAAAGTTTACTGTTTTTAAAGTGTTGCTTACAATGCCAGCAAAATGAAATATTTCTTCTGATATATGGAAAACTCTATTGTAAGGTTAATTGCCTGCTAAACTCTGGTTTCTCTCCCTTTAATTGCCTGCTAAATGGCCACTATAATGATTCTGTAGACAATCTTATTTATTTAGAAATCAATGTTAGTGGTCCCCCACTGACACAACAAGTGGTCAAATAACACAGAATACAATTCTTCAGTTTAAAAAGGAACAAGAAAAACACAAATCCTACTATTAGACTAAACTGAACCATGCTTATATACATGGCACTTTCTACCATAAAATGAGCTAAACTCAGCTCTGGAAGAACACTGCATGAGCATTTCAAGGAGAATTCCCTTCCACCAAATGGCATCCAATCTAAGGGTACACCACAAAAGCAACACAGTGAATAGTAACCAGACAAGATGCGGGGGCAGGGGAGGCGGGGAAACAATGGAACACATAGGACAATTGGGTAATAAATTATTATGAAGTACAACCAAGACCATGACTTTAAATTAGAATGGAACAATCAAACAGTGAAGAATATAGCATTTCTTATACTCAAAAAGGCCACTGCATTAACTTTGGTTTCAAATAATGATGGGCTTCCAAGGCCAGATAAAGGCATTACACTGTTGCCAGTATAAGTGATCAGAAACTGGTCTTTACCCATAACAGAAGTTCAACACACAAAAAAAGTCTATAACAGAACCCATAACAAAACAGAAGTTTGGCACGCATAGACTGGCTTAAAAACAACAGAACCCCATTTAAGATTTGGCCTTCCACCAAAGGGCGAATGTCTGTTCTGCTTGCTACCTACCTAAACTATGGCACTTACAAAAAACTGTGCAACTTAGATTGATTCTGCCTTGGACTTTTTGAGTATCTGTACCTAGCCCAGGTGTTTTAGTCAATTATGAAAAGGGACTGTCGGGTTCTAACTCAGTTAGGCATTTTTGAAAACATCACCCCTCAACATTATCTGAACATACGCTTTCTAAAAAAAATGTTTTAGCTCTATCTTCCAGATCTACACATTCACAAGGGAGGAGGTAACCTTACAAATTTCAGAAAATCAAGAAATGCAAGTTATCCCACCATCTTTTTAATTTGAAAAAGAAAGCAGAGAAGAGCTTTTCCATCCAAACTTGCAACATTTCACAAACAGTAAAAAGATAATTTATATCAGCAGCCTATAGAACTCTGACTTTGTTATATGAAAGTGTTGAGGACACCTCACATGAGCCCATCACTGGAATCTGTTTGTAAGTCATAAACAACTCACTCTCATATACATCAGCTGCCAGACTAATAAGCATTAGGGCCTCTATGTAAAGGTACTCCAGCGTCAGTTTCTGTTGACCTCCTGGTAAAATATGTTAAAAGAAAAAAGAACAAATGATTATACATGTTGAGGTGACTACCTGAACCATTGCCTCTCTTAAGGACAACTAGTACAGCCTACCTCCATCCTCAAAGGACAGCATTAAAAAGCCCAGTCTACCTAGTGTTCTTCATTAACTGGCTAAATATAGCAAAATATATTCAAGATGGACTTCTCTCCACACATTCTGTGACAGCAAATCTGGACAAAATCTCCATCAAAAAAGGCAGTTCACGTATAACCTCCTGTTCATCTCATCTCTCAGGGGACTGGTCAAACCAGCCAATATCTGATCAATCTTTTCCTCTAAGTGAATAGAAAAGGTTCACAACAAAAGCTCAAACTTAGCTTAGACAAGTCGGATTTCATCAGCCTGCCCATCACTCTGAGCTGTTCTACTAGCTGTGTCTTTTTTTTGAGTCGCAGCATGAGTAGAGAACAACTTCTTTGTCTCCGTCACACTCACAGCTCTGGAACATAAAAAATCTCTATGCTGTAATCAATCTAGCTTGGAGTACGTTTTCCACTATCATCATTCTAGCCTCCCACCTTGTCACTTCATTAGTTGCATGGTGGCCTGTGAAAACCATGCAAAAGTAGGGGACATATAGGTTTCAGGCTGTCAGCGTCTGCAGATAAATGACTGTTACATTTCACTAAAGCATCAACAAAGTGATTCAATGTACGTGCAGCAGCATACCTTAAATGCAGCTAAAAACAAAGTGATCCATCAGCCTTTTTTTGGAAGGATTATCAAGACAGGTTTTCACATTAACAGAAGCATGAATAGGTTTCAGTTTTAGCCTGGAAGCTCATGTCAGAGAGGTTACCTCCACATTTCCAATGTAAAGAAAGACTTTGAAAATAAGATCCATAGCAGTATCGTAAGAGCTGTCATAGTTTACATGCAGGCCAAGTGAACCTGGCAGAAAGTGTTAAATGACTGTGACTATGATCCTGGTCCAGCACAGCAAGTATTGAAGATTCAAGGATCAAGTCTAGAGAGATCTATCATGGGTTAGAACCCAGCACAGAAATATATTACTGCCAAGCTTTAATTACAGAAAAAGAAATACTAGTATCTTATTCAGAATTGTGGATGGTGACATATACATTTGAAAGTGATAATACACTGAACAATATAAAAAAGGCTGTTGGAAAGGGCCTTTGGTAACCATTGTGCAAGAGCCATGAAATAAGACTTCATGCATGACCTGATAAATGTCACCATCTGCTCTACCCCTAACTACTGAATTTTATGGATTTCAATCCTTTCATTTTACATAGGCAGACTGCTATAGTACCTAGATACCATGAAACAACCATGTTGGTAATATGTCTGTCATGACCAAAATTTGCAGCTTTTTATCTTATACCCTAGTTTTCTATAAACATTCTCCTTCCTGAACAAACTGTAAATGGATGTCAATGTCTCGGTATTCTACTTTTTATTGGTGTCAGAGTCTCAGGAGACACAAAAATAGCAAATCCCACTCCCATCTGTTTTATAAACCATTTATACAACAGTAGTTTCCCTTCAATGTTCATGTTATAATATTTTTAGCATTTCAAATAGAGAAATGCTTCAGGTATTTTAAATTTATTTCTGTAGCTATGCATTGGTTACCTAGGAAACAGTTGTAGAATGAAATTTGATTGGAGATGTTTTCAAAGTCTTAGCTAAAGTCTCAGAGTTTCAAGTAGTGGAGATGTAGGTCTGACAGATAAATTTGCTTCAAATATCCCAGATATAAAAAGGATACTTACTTGCTAAACAATTATATGGGATGTGTATAACATTTTATACTTCCAGTACTCAGAAACGTTAGATGCCTATATACATGCATCGAGACTGCTCTGACACACTGTAATTACAGCATACACATTAATCGAGTCTACTGGAGCGTGGTAATTACTGTGCTCCAGCAAACTCCAGAATCACATGTATCTGTGAGCCCGCACTGAAAAATGGTGGCAGGGGCGCTTTAGTTAAAGTGCCCCTGCCACCATTTTTCAGCATGGGAATGCAGATACACATGATGCTCCAAGTGTTTTAAATAAAAGCAGTTCTTAAAGCCGCTCTATTTAAAGTGCCCAACCTGACACCTCCTGGAGCATGAGTATAAAGGCACATTATGCTAATGCAGCCAAGCAACAGAAACAAAGTTACATATGGCAAAACACAAATAACCCACACACAAATTGAGTATCTTAATTTTGAATGACAAAAGAATAAACCAAATAATGCCAAAAAATCAATGAGTAAATGTTAAATGTAAATGTAAAATGAAATGTTAATTTTAGGCTGTAGCTAGGCTTTACATTTGTGTTTGGAAATAAACCCTTTCCCCAACACTATAAATGATTGTAGAGGCATTCAACTTGTTTGCAATGAAAAAACAGAGTAATTCCACCTCAAAGTGTTAGAGCTCACAAGAATCTCATCAGAGAATGAAGTTGGTACCTGCTGTTTTTTGGCGCTTATGTGTAGTGCCTGTTCAGTTTCACATAGCATGTTGGGAGTTCCCAGGATTCCCCCCTCCAGGATCCCATACTCCTCTACTCTCTTCTCCCGCCCTCCCATAAGAAAGAGAGGAAGAGTCATTGGCTCCCTGATAGCATGACTAGTGGTAAACTGACAGGGAGTCCTGCAGGGACTTTGCTACTGCAGCTGATTAAACAGTTGCAGCTCTCTTTGATAGCATACAAGTAATGGTGTTAATTTTTGCTGCCCTTGTAACAGTTCCAGGGAGTCCTCTAACTGTTCAAACATGAGCAGGAATTCCTTCACCCTAACCCTAACTGTCTCCTGCTGCCTATGCCATTGATCACCAGATTAACAGAGCAGGCAGGCCTGGGGAAGGGTGAGGGAAGCATTAAGGAAATTACCACCACCCCTGAAAGAGTCCTGGCAAGAACTGGGGCTCTGGCAGCAGCACTACGGGGGATGGTAAAGACAAGAAAAATGGTTCTCCTTGCCGATGCTATCCTGGCAAGGCAGGGAGGAGGGGAGATGTCTTTTCAGCAGCTGCCAGTTGACTATGAACAGCAGAGAAAAGGGAAGACTGTCAATGCTCTTCTGGGAAAGTGGGGAGATCCAAGGATCAATCCACTATCTCCTTCTGACTGGAGAGCTCACCTTTGAGGCAGTATTTTAGCTCTCCAGACAAAGACAGGAATGCTTGTACATTCCCTTTCTTGCTACATTTTCATGGCTTCCCTGAAATTCTTACTGCTCCAGTTGAATTCCTGGCCCTGTGCTAGACAAATATCTGTCAGAGAGAAATATCTGTCTAGCTATACTTGTTCATGCCTGAGAGAGGAGGTATAAGACCACATGACCACTTGAGATCCTTTCTATCCTCCCCTACATTTTTATGGTTCTTTTAATAAACAGTAAATTGCAAATGAGGTCCTAGAAGTCTTACAAGCAGAATGAAGGAAAAACTAAAGTTCCTATATTATTTAAGTCCTCCTAAAACATAGAGGTGCACTTGGTAGCACCCCAACTGGAAAATGGCAAGAAAATTGTCCTTTTTTTCAAGCTTTTGGAATCAAATTCCCTTCATCAGGCTCTAAGAAAGTGTAAATGGTACAAGATATTAAAAAGTCCCCATAGGTAGGAAAGACCATCCAGGAAGAGCACACACCAACTGCTGAAGCTTCCTTAGCCTTATGAAGGGTTTTTGAACCCAAAAGCTTGCTTAATAACTATTCTCCAACCATTTCAGTTGATCTAATAAAAGATATCAAATTCACCCAAAGAAACTTGTCTGCCTATATCCTTAGACAAACATGGCTACAACCTAAACCCCTGCATAGGTAGGAAATATACTTCATTTTTTCACAGAGGGAGCTGAAGATGGAAGGTTGTCCCTCTGGGTCCATGAGAGTGTCTTTCTGAGCTGTGTAGAGTAGCACTTTGATGTGTTGATCAGGTAGAATTCCTTCCCTGATCACAGCTCAGGGATGAAGGGACTTTGATCCCAAAAGCATGCAGAAAAGGACAATTTTCTGGCCATTTTCCAGTTGGTCTAATTAAAGGTATCATTTTGGAACCAAGAGTTCTAGTTTTTTGTATGCCTAAAACACAGGACACTTATTCAGGTGATCCAAAGTCGCAGAACCAGAAAACCAATCCAAGAGATCCTAAAACTAGCTCTTGAACAACATCCGAGAAACACACCCTGTTCAGTCCAAAAACAAAGCAGTATATCCACTCTGAAGGCACTTCCTGGCATCTTTTTCAATCAGGCTGGAAACAGAGAGCTTTAGAAGGGCAGTGAAAGGAGGGAGAGCAGAGATGAGCTCAGGGTGGTTTCAAGGCTTATTTCAAGATTTGGCACATGCAGCCAAGCAGGGTATGGGTGAGGCTACACTTCTCAGAAGATCACCAGGGAAGTATTATAAGACATATACTTCCTGTTCAGATAAAACAGGGGTTTTCAAACTTTTTTGGTCAGTGTACCCTTGGCAGCTCCTCACAGAGTCCAATCAATGAGTGGGGGGCGGGGTTAAGGAGGAGTGTGGAAGCAAAATCAGAGGCAAACACAAAAGTGCTGGTGGCATGTGGTGTACAGTGCCAAAAGCAGCACAAAATACTAGTGGACTTGCCCTCCACTTCTCCATGCCACTGCCGTGTACCCCCTGGGGCCTTCCCAACTACCCCCAGATATCCCCATGTATCCCTAGCTGACAGCCCCTGAGATAAAAGATACCCTCATATAACTAGGTACTTTCTTCATTGTGTAGTGGACAATATACTGTAGGGTACTAAGACCCAAGCACTTTCCTTCTGTCCCTACAGCATGTGGTACTGAGGAAAATCTGCAAAAAAGAATCAGCCAGATTGTTTTTATTGGTGTCTGAGTCCCAGCTAGTAAAAAGAACCAGCTTTTTGCCAGCTAGTTAAAAGAAATGTGAAAGCAGCTAAAGCAAAGACTTCTTACAGAAACTTCTCTGCCTGTGATGACTTTTTGTTTGCTCCAAGCCCTTCCTGCCCCTACAGTCTCCTCACCTTTCCCTGACTTGCACACTTGCCCTTCTTGCCTTCTGGTCTCCTGCCCATCTCCTTTCACCCCTCTATTCTTTTGGTTTAGCTAATTCCCTCCCAAAAGGCTCACCAAAGAAAAATCATCATGGCAGTACCATGTTGTTTGACAGCACAAGTTATCTCACTCAATGTATGTCTTACATCCCTTCCCTGTATTCTTCCTGTCTTGTCTACTTAAGATTGCAAGATTTCAGAGCTGTAGCTGTCTGTTTCTCTGTACTTGCTTCATACATGAGATCCCAAATTTAGTTGGCCCTCAGTAATGGAATTGATTAATAAAATAGTTCCTTTAACATGATCATCACAAAGAAGGATAAAACAGTCATCCTCTCTACCTTTTTAGAAAAGTCATTTCACTATATCATAATTTAGCCAAAGGTATATAAAAAACAATAGTGACAATTGATAAATGTCAAAATCTTGCATCGACTAAATAAGTCTACTTCATATAAAAGAACCACACACCGAAGTTCAAAATATATCACAGGGATTGAAACATTTTGTACTTTGTCAAAACTAGTAATAAGTGAACTGAGCCATTTTATCAAAAAATTCTGACTGCAGTTGTTACGCTACCCAAAGGTGAACGCTCCCATGTGACCAAAAGCACCACTTCAGTGATGCAGCAATATTTTACAGTTGCTAGAAAAGACTGCTTCTGTATTCTTGATAATACAACCAGTACCGGCAACCAAAGGACATTTATCAACAAGTGGTTTAATTAACTGCTTGAAAGAGTACCATTCAATAGTCTTACAATGTAGAGTTTTAGTAATTTACCCACTAACTGGAGAAGAAGTAGTAAAAAGTCTAAGATGAAGCAAAACAAAAGATCAAAACCTGTAACCTTATAACCTATAGTAGAAAAATATCAGACATGTATACCTTCTGAAATTCCATTTTCAGCAGTTCACTATCTTCTGATAACATGATGTTTAGATATATATAATGAGAAGTGAAGTAGAGAGTCATAGCAACAAAAAGTTCCAAAGCCATAGTTTGATCACATTTCTAGATAGAGAGTGGTCATCTAGAAGCAGGTATTAATAGGTCATTTTAAAAAATATGAATTAATTGATCTCTTTAACAGATGTTAAGTGACCATTTCAAATACAATTAATTCTTAGGAGCTAGCATTATGAATGTAAGGGTTTGTGAAAAGTGTAAACCCAAGAAAACTTAGTGTGTAACACTTATGCTTCTATAAAAAATGCTTATGAAATGACATTATACAAGGATCTGAGAAAGATTTAAAAAAAACTTGTCAAGAACTACAACACACAATTTTTTTGTTATCATTTTTATGAACAAGAAAATTTTTTACCTTGCCTATGTTTGCTGTAGTAATATCCACAGTGATTAATCAGTATTTTATTATTGTTCTCCCCACACTTTATAGGGACTCTTAATGAAGTTTTAATGAAGAAAACCTTAAAAGGTTTTTTTATTGTAAATGTCAAATTAGATGGAATCTTGCTTGCTAAGATTAGTAGCTTTTATGTCTGTGTATGGTTTGAGAGCATGGTATACAACTATGTGCCGCTCATATAGGATAGTTAATATTCTGTATTACTTTTCTAGCCCATTCTAGACTTGTGCCAGCTTCAACTAATTTGTACCAACTTCCTCTCAATCAAGATTATCTGACAAATTTTTAATGGGGTTGGTTATCCCTCATTAGGCCTGAGAAGTGGATCATCCTTCTCTTATGGGTCCTAGCCCACCTGTACCCCTTCAGTTGCATAGCACCATTAACATAATGGAAAAGGCTGCAGTGGAGTTAGCCCACAAGGTTCAAACTAACAAATAGTTTATTGCCATTTCTACAATCATTTCCTTCACTTTTTCATATGGGCTTGGTACAGACATTACACTTTTTGAGGTTTAGGTGGTTGTAAACTGGTTTATACCCATAACAGAAGTTTGGAGCACACAGACTGGTTTAAAAATGGCAAAACCCAGTCTAATATAGACCTGGATGGATGTAGTATCAAACTTAATTAATTCAGGTTAAACAGTTCTATCAAACTTCAGTACCAGATCTCCTCCTGACTCAAGTTAGGTCATGGTCCTCCTGGCATCCCAGGCTGCTTTATAAACCCCACCACCTCCTCCCTCCCTTGCAGAGTCGCTCACTAGCCTTGGCTGATCTATGCTGTCAGCTACAGGTGGGGGATAAAGGAGGGGAAGGGAGAGTCTGTAGCTCAGGAATTTTCTCTCTCTATACAATGGCCCTAGGCATGGGCTGGGGTGCTCCTCAGAAGGCAGGATCCTTTGGAGCTCCAAGGGCTGGGAGACTGCAGTAGCTGTAAATCTCCCAGCCCAGGGATTTTATACAGCTCCAAGGCTGAGAGATTGTGGCAGATTTGCTCTCCCAGCCCAAGGGTTTCATGCAGCCCTGAGGCTGGGAGGTTGCAGCAACTGTCTCTCCCAGTCAAGGGAACTCTTTGCTCCAGCAGCGGCCAATTCTTGGTCCCAACAGCTTCAGGCATGGATGCAATGTCTTAGGCCCAGGGGTACGTGAAATCTCAAGGGCCAGGAGATCACAACTATGCAGCCTCCCAGTCCCAGGTTTCCATGCAGCTCTGGGACTGGGAGACCATGGCAGCTTCAATCTCTCAGCCCTTGAAGCTCTCATGAATAGTTTGGTGCAATTGCAGGAATTGTGCCAGGTGTCTGCTGCCACCAAGCCCCCTGCTAGGCATGGCATGGTGACCTGCTCTAGAAGCCTAGGGCTGGCTGTATGCAGGGAGGGTTTGCAGTGACAGCAAGGGGCTGGGGATAGATGCCTGACAGCCAATTAAGGATGACCTCTGCTCGATTGCCCTTAGCAATCTCTGGAATGCTGGGAGGTGTGAGGGAGTGGCCCCTGCCTTCTAGCCTTGGCCAATGAAGACGTCTGCATGTCCCCTGCCGCTTCCCCATTCAAAGGGCAAATATGTGTTCCATTGACTCCTGAACCAATCTACACAGCTTAGAGAAACCTGTGTAGATTGGATTGGTTCTGCCTTGGGCTTTTTGAATGTATGTACTTAGCTATGGATACTTAAAGCTGCATTTGGATATAGAAGCATGGGCTACTCAAAACATAATGCTATTCAAATCAACAACCAGCAACAGTATCTTTAAATGCCTCATAATTCAAACTCCCAAAAATTCATCTTTATATTCTGTCAAATGACTCCGAGCTTAGGGTTTTTTTAATATATATTAAATAGACTAGCCAATTTTATGCTCTGCCTGCCCATTAGTCTTGATAACCACTGGACCCAGAGCCTGATTTATGGAAAGCAAACAATATTCGAATAACAGCCACTACATTTAAGGGTATACTTAAAAATAAAGTGTTTACTTTGAAAAAAACCCATAATTTATATTTCTTAGAAGAAATATTTATAAATATTACTTTGTCATTACTAATACAGACAAAAATAATTCAAGCAAATTTCCAGATGTACCTTTCATGTAGATGTACTTTCACAGAGTATAAATAAGAAGAGGAAGACAATATGTAATGTGTTGCTTTCTGTGTATTACAGTTTCTTGGTTAGTGTCCCGCTATAAATACAATTCTGACTGATAGCATCCATTAGCCCTTTGTATATACAGAAGTATAGCTTTTTTACAAAAAAATTACTATAATATCAGCTTGGGAGTTTGCAAGTACTAACCTGATGCTTTGATATTTACTGAACTGCAGTGAAGATCTTAGTATGAAAACACAAATCAGTTGAGAGGTATCATGTTAGTAATCTATCATTTCCTGATATATTTAATAGCAACACTTCTAAAGAATATAAAACCTTATATTACCTCCTTGGTACTGCTCAGCATACATTAGAACCACTACAGCTAAATGTGGTCTGTAACAAACTACTTTTCATTACAGATTTTAAATGCATCTTTGTTTTTCTCCATCCAAGAAAAAATAAAATTACAATAAAGACAGAAAGTGACAGAGAGGGAGAGAAGAATGATGGCATACATGACATATCTCTCAGAGCATAAGTTCATTAAGAATTTATTTTTCTCTCTCCTGACATCACACAGTAGTGCTACCTCACTCAATTTGAAAAGAATTCAGGCAGCTAGACTAAGAGGAAGGGATACTAAAGTTATCTAAACCCATATGCTTGAGTAAGAAATTAATAGTTTCCTCCCACTTCCCTCTAAAATATTTTATGTAACATTTTAGATAACTGAATAAGCAAAATGTCTACATGTTACTACAGAGAACATTCAGCAAGAACTGATGCTGACAACAGGTAGCAGATCAATGTAATTTTCTGCTTCAAAAAACATGCTATTTAAGAGGAAACAAAGACACAGAAGCGGGGGTAGTATTCTTGAAATAGTGAAGAGAAAAGGAAAAAAAACCCGAAAACATCAGCATTTGTTTAGTAACATCAACATGCTTTAGCAGGAAGGCATGAAAGAAGAACTCAATGAGCCTCTGCAATAAAATCAAATTCCTTTGCATCTTCAGGTTTTAACTTTGAAATAATTTTAATATTTTTATACTAAAATAGTAATGAGTATATTTTTGTGACACCTCTGAGTGGTTTGGACAAAACAGTACAATGCTTTTCATAGAATGACTCAGTACCAAACAAAAATCATAGTATCATAGTATCTAGGGTCAGAAGGGGCCTAGAGCAGGCCATCTAGTCTGACCCCCGCCAATGGCAGGAATGAGTGCTGGGGTCACAGGACCCCAGCCAAG
>JAGPOW010002673.1:3030144-3042854 GCA_030014935.1 Caiman crocodilus | reverse complement strand
CACACACACACACACAGAACCACACCCAACACATAATATACAAAAGTAAGACTTGATTTTTGAGTTATTATGCAATAACTTCTATACACAGTACACAAACACAAAACATGACAAAAATATCATGACAAAAAGAAGGCTGAGGGGGGACCTGGTAGCAGCTTACCACTGCACCAGGGAAGTACATCAAGGGCTCAGTGAGCAACTGAGGCACCCAAGGGGAAAACCAGGAATAATGGCCACCAATTCCTAGAAGATCAAGTCAGGCTCAACATTCAGAAAAACTTCTTCGCAGTCAAGGTATCCAGATTGTGGAATAAGCTCCCTCCAGAGGTGGTGCAATCACCTATCCTGGAAATCTTGAAGTGGAAACTAGGCAGTCACATTGGTGGGGTCACCTGACCCCCAGTTATCTTTCCTGCTTAATGCAAGGGGCTGGACTCGATGATCTTCCAAGGTCATTTCTGGCCTTACAATCTATGAATCCATGAAATATGTCATAGTATGTGTTTGACTTTTAGTGTATGATTTGTTTTTTTTCTGGTTGTAAAATGGCAACCCCCTCGCCCACCCAAAAGGAGTACTTCTCGGGGTCAAGGGAAGGGACTTCCAGTGACAAAGGTCAGGGGTAGGACTTCTGGTCCCAAGATGTTGACCCAGAGGCAGGGCACCTGTCAAGGGGCAGAACTACCCTTGCAGCCCTCAACAGCTCACCAAAACTCATTAAGTGGCTCTCCAGCCAAAATAATTGCCTGCCCCTGTCCTAAACAGACAGGGTGAAATGCAATTATATATAGAAAAAAAGTACATGCCTAAGGCCCCAGTCACTTAGGATGTGATTAACCAGTCAATTGTTGTGTTAACACACAATCTGGTCACATAATCAGTTCATTCAATGGCATAATAATATAATAATAAAATGAGGAATAAACCACAAAAAAAGTGGAATAACTCATAGCTCATTCCTATCATGCTATTAATTGAATGTGTGGCCAGGTGTGCCTCCTTGGCTGGGAGTCCCATCAGCTGACCCAGCCTCCCTCATCAGCTGACTTTGGCTCCCAACCCCAGAGGCACATTTGGTCACACAAGGCTGGAAATCCACAGCTAATCAGGTATATACAAATGTGGCACTTCTGGCTTCTCCGAGCCCCCCCAGCCTGGGACAAGGCAGCCCATGCTGCTGAGCCCTCATAGCCCGGGGCATAACAGGCTGTACGGGGCCCTCCTTCCCAGTCCCTCAGGGCCTGTGGGAGGATCAGCGATACTACAGGAGGTGAGGCGACACCCCAGACACAGAGGGAGAAGTGGCGTCTTTGCCTGTTTACCAGCATATTTTGTTATCAGGCACCTCCCATCCCCCATGGGTGCCGGATAACAAAGCTTTTACTATATATATATATATTTTTAACTCTGACAAGAACCACAGGCCACTTCTCTGAGGCTTTGGCATTTATATACCTTTAAAAATCTGACCTTTAGTTCAAGGAATAGTTTTGATACACAACAGCAGTTCAGTGAAACATTATGTTTTCTTGGAACGTGACTAATAATTACAGTTTAAAATTCAGAAGCTATTTACCTTTCAGAAATGAATTTCTATGTGGGTTTATTTTAAATATCATTTAATATATCCCAAATAATGATAAAAATGTACTTTTGAAAAAGCGTTGTGTGATCTACTTCATAATCAAAAAAACTATCAGAAATGGAAAATCTCTGACACAAATGTGTTAGTAAGGCAATGTTAGTTAATTACACGCAAAATATAAAACTGTTCCAGCTTTGGATGAATGCATGGAAAGCAAACAAAAATGCGCAGAAACAGTGCTAGTAAGTACAGGGCAATGTAATGTGACAATGCACATGCAAAGTCACAAAATGTAATTATTAGTAATGACAAAAAAAAGGTTCCTGCTGAAGCTGTTCGCAAAAATATGGCTTTTCAGTCAAAAATATATGCAGTCTTTAATGACTATTTGTTAAGTCCTGTGGCCCAAACTTTATTGTTCAAAAAAGTTTTTTTTAACATTACTCTTTTAGTCTTCTTTGGATTTAACAGTTTATCTACTATAACAGGCACTTCACCTGATTTATAGAAAGAGTTCTTATTTTAATCTGCCTCAGTATGCATCACTATATTGATTAGCACAACTTTGATTACCAAAATTACTCGTTTGAATATAATGAAAGTCTGATTGCTTTCTAGAATTAGATAGTATTCTAAAGTTCCAGATTTATGTTTATAAAAAATCCTCTCAGTGAAAAAGTAATATATTTAAAAGCAACTGGCCAGAGAATAGACAATAGTTGTCCATAGGCAACAAGTTATAATTATTAAAGCCCTGGTAAAAGGTAGACTTATTATGGCTAACCAGAGTGAAAACAAATCAACTGCAATTTAAGATTTGACAGTTCTTTGTACACCTGAATTAGGGTATCTGAATCCAAGGCTTGAGTCCTATGCTGCCTAGAGAGGCAATAAGGGAAAGGGAAGCAAAAACAACAGTGGGAGGCTTCAACTAACATATTCTCAATAAAGCTGGCTAGAGGTTCATAAGGTTCAACTGAACCTACCAACACCAAAAGCATCTAGGTGCTACAAGAGTTCTCACTAGGTTCAGACGACATTCAGATCCCTACTCTAACTCATGGCACTTTACATTAAGTGCCATAAATTAGAGCACCCTCTCCCTCCCCCACAGGCAATTCTTCTGTTGAGTTGGGGGAGGATCAAGCTTGTCTGCACCAGCCCAGATTGAGCCTATCTGTATTGCCAATCTCCACATCTTTGCCCTCCATACTGCTCTGATCCATACCTTCCCCTGCCCCACTCCAGCTCATGCTGGGCAAAGTACAGGGAAGGAAGCAAGCAAGCAGCACTGAGCTTCCAGCTGAATTGGGATGTGGATTAGAGACCCCTTACCTCATGGGCTGGTAACTGGAGAAGCTCTATTCTACCCCCACTACAGCTCAGGCCAGGCAGCAAACCCCAGCTGGCAGTTTGGAGCTGCTACCTCCCTTTGCCTCCGTCTACCCCTCACTCCACTGATAGCCCTGGGGGCAGCACTGGGTTCCATCAGCCCAGCCCAACATGCATAAATGTACTCTAGGGAGCACAAGTTTCCTAAGGCACTCTAAAGCAGAGTGCCTTCATCTAATACTTCATTTGAAGAGGGTTAATTTTCATCTAATCAGCCACTTTAAAAGCACTCTGCAGCCATGCACGTGTGTGAGAGCACAGCATTAGAATGCTTTCAGCAGGCTGACTGCACAAAAATGTAACCTGTGTGAATGCTCTCTATGGCTTTCTCCAGAATTTTAATGGCAGCTTATCCAGAAAAGGAAGTCACACTTTAACATTTACAAAAACTTTCCATCGCCTAGTAAAAGTTCACAATGCCTAGTTTGTTTGTTTGTGGTCACTGTACTGGTTAGCAAAATTAGCAAACTTCTTATCTTACATTTTCAGATCCTACTGATTATGTAGGTTGCTGATAGATGGGAGGGGGAGAGGCAGGTAACCAGCAGTGCTTTCCTGGAAGAGGAAGCACATTAATTTGATCCAGCTCCCCAGCATCTGTATAGATCAGATGCTTCAGCAAGGCTTTTGGCACTTTTATCTAGAACTGGTTCAATCAGCCATTGAGGGTTGAACTTGTACTGCACCTGGTACAGGGGTGCACTGATCTGAAAGTAAAGTGTTGTTTGTTTGTTTTTTCACATTTGTAAGAAGCCATAAAGCTGTTTCCCTAAGGGATAAATAGGGTTTTTAAATGTGATAGAGACTGCAGGCCTGATAAATTAATTTGATCAGTATTTTTTCTTCAATCCCCATCCTCTTGGGGTTTTTTTAAATGGCTGCTAGGAAAACCTACAAAGGACAGGGATGCAAAAACATCTGAAAGGATAAGAACTTTTTGCTAAATTTCTCAACCACCAGCATAAAGATTTAGGAATCGAGATAGGATAAGTGATAACAGGGAGAAAATTTTCACAACTAAATGCAGTAGGTGGCAAGAATTTTCTTTTGTTCTCAGTAATGAAGGGAACTACAGAAATAATATTTCTTCATCAGATTATTTTCCTCAATATACATATTTTGAAGGTGCTACTGATGACAAAGATTAATGTGCTTTCTTTCCTGAAGTTGGTATATCTCAAATGTTATTGACTGTAGCTAGGAAAAGACATTACACATGCACTGGTTTAAAGTGATCAGAAACTTGTTTAAACCTATAACAGAATAGATATTCAGCACACATAAACCAATTTGAAAATGGCTTAAACTTGTTTGAGATGAGCCTGGTTGAACATAGTATCAGATTTAACTGATTTGGGTCATACCAGTTTATGCAATGTCTATCCCAGCCCCCTTCCTGGTTTAAGTTAAACCTGACTCCCCTAGCATCCTGGCATGCTGTCTGGGATGGGGGATGGGGGTTGTCTGCTGGAGCAGCGCGGGGGTGGTCCCACTCCTCTCCTTCCTAGACAGAGCACTATCACAGTTCCTGCTGGTCAAGGGACTGCAGCAGCTGCCAGGCTTCCTCCTTGTCCCCAACCTCCCTCACCGCTGGCTGCTCAAGCAGGGATCCCCACCTCCCACCCCTCTCCCACAGCAGAGACCTGGCATCTGGCCATATGTTCCCCCCATGCTAGCTCATGTTGAGAGGTGTCTGTGTGGGTGTCCAATTTCACTAAAGGAAACAGCTAGTGACTTGCAAATGCAAATGCACCCTGCAGATAAGAAGAGCTTGAAACTAATGACGGGTTGATGGGCTGATAAACTGGTTGCAACCTGTCAGCCTTCAGGAAGGGACAGTGAAAAGTGTCAGAAATCACCTGGTTTGCAGATAGTCTGAAGAAGCAGGGAGATAGAGAATGAAAAGCTCAGTTTCAATAGATGCAGGGTCTGGCAACACTCCTGCTCCTTGAACAGCGAGCAGGGAAAAGCCTGAGACTGCAGGCAAGAGTGAGGGTTAAAACCCCTCCCTAATCAGAGCATCCTGTAGGGGCCTGGCTCCCACCACCCCCAGCTCAGCATTAGAGAAGGGAAGGGAGAGCTGCTTTAGCACCCTCCAGCTTCTAGTCTGAGCCACTGTAGACATGTGCCTAATTTTTTTCAGTCGAGAGGGGATGTCTATACCCTTACAAACTGATTCAGCCTAGGCAGGTTAGACTAACTTGCAAAGATTGAATCAATTCCAGCTCAGGCTTTTTGAATGTCTGTCCCTAGCCTGTATGTTTCAAAGTTGAAAGCCAGAACCATAAGAAAGCTTATCTAATTATTTGATTTCCTAGTACCTGTTGCTATTTTTGTAATATCATTAGTGATACTTAAATATGAATGTTAAAAATCTCTAGCATTTAAAAAGCTATGGTAACACAGTTCCTCAAGAGACAATATCCAGCATTTAAAAATCATAATAAGAGTAGCCATTATATGGCTGGTATTCTCTCCAGTTGTTAGAATTTTTTTTTTCAAATGATTCCATAGTACCACAAATAATCAATGGTTTAATAAAGCATTACTATAGTAAAATTTCCAAAGGCCCTTTTCCATTTTTATATATGTAGATTCAAACTGTAACTCAGTCTAAAACCAAGAAAGTGTGCACAAACTAAATATCCTCCCTCTGGCATTGTCTCAACAGTGGTTCTCATATTCTGGCTCAAATACAGACAGTAAGAGATGGGAGCAGCTAGGTCTGCATACCAAGGGGTCTTTCTGCTGTCCCTTCTCAACAGTAAAGTGGTTAGAAGGTGACACAACATGAACTCCTCGAAGTCAGCAAAGCTTAATTGGGATGAAGGTGGGGTGAAGGTGGGGACGGTATGCCATGTAAAAGACTACAGTAAATACCACCCTCCATGGGGCAAGGTGGGAGCAGTTAAAGAATAAAATTTTCTTCTGTGGGCTTCTCCCAGGGTAACACTGGTCTAACTCTAATATTAGCGCAGGAGATAGCATAAAGCACTATGTAACCCCTTTCAAGCATTTATTTTTTACATTGAGATATACATAAGAAGAGGTGCTACGTAATAGTAGTCAAGCATAAGTATTGTATTCAGAACTGTAGAATTCTATTATTAATAAACTTTCCTAAGGAAAGTCTGCCATGAGACAAATGTCTATTTTATAAAAGATAGCCACAGTTGTTCAGAAACATATGAGCAAATAATGTCATGTCATCTGCAGCAAAAAAAGACGACAGTTTCCCAACAGCCATCTTATTTTAGGAGTGTTTTCCAAAAGGATCCCAGTGTTATTGCAAGAAAATATTTTCTACCACTCTTCTTTATACCATAATATTGAAAATATAGAAAAGAATAAATGTTTTTTAAGGCAAAGAGTTGTTCAGAGCACTGTTGTAAAGACTATGTGCCACTAAAAATCCTAGATTATTCTGGGTTAAAGTTGGATTTAAACACTGCACCGACCTGACCTTCCACACAAAGGTGAAGTAAATTCAGTTAACTAAAACTACAAGCAAAACATACTTTGTAGGTTTGAAGCAGATGTAACTAATTTCTAAAACACCTGAAAACATAATGAACACATATTAGCTGTTGTGAAACATTGCTGTCTGCAATCCTTTGGTATGAAGATGATAGTCTTCCAGTAAAAAGGAAGTCATTAGTGAATCTGTAGATGACTAAGGAGGCTGTTCCAGTCTTCATGCTTGACTGCAAGTATAGCAACAAGTTCCAGGAGGGAGTAGATCTTGGTGACATTCCCTCTTTCTCATCTATCTGCCTCCAAGTTTGCTCAAAATGATGGATGCCTTGTCATACACCATAGTATCACTGGGGATGATTCAGGATTTGAGCCTCCCAGCTGTTGATATTAATGTTGCATTTCTTCAAAATGGTCTTCAGGCTGTCCTTGAATCTCTTCTTTTGCCTACCTCTAGAGCACTTACTGGTGAGTAAGGTTCACTAATATGCAGAAATTTCAGCCAGGAACTTTTTCAAGCAGAAAAGGTTATGGGCTAAACTAATTTACTCATGCACAAAGGCGGTGCATTTTCAGTTTGTCTGTGTAAATTAGCCAAAGTAGCACAGCTGCAATTCTTCAGAGCACAAATAGCAAAACAAGAAAAATGTAGTTCTTGGTATAATGAGAAATAGAAACTTTAAGACATATCCCCTTTTCAGGTTATATGCTGAGGAGATGGATAGAGGAAGTTTAAAAATGTGATAAGTTAATTTGGTATCCCTAAGAAATACTTACTGTTTTACTTCTGCAAGTCAAATTACTCTGCTTCTCCCATTATTTTTGTTTTTTAGCATCTTGCATTCAGCAGCTAATTTACCTCACTGTATGTCATTTCAATTTTTGTGCATACACAAACAATGTCTATAGAATGGAGTTGAGCAAGATATTACAAGGGAGTGTTAAAGCAATATAGAAACAAGGAAATGATACCAGTATAAACAAAATTCATATGTCTGACATATTAGCATACACAGAAAATAAATGACAAATAAACAATAACAGCAATTATTACAATATCCAGTGAGCAAGATTTGCCATCAACAGGTTCACAGAGGATTTCATAAACAAGTTAAAAACATATAGCTAAGCTGTTTCTTCTTTCAATTACTGACCATGAATTCTCCATAATGTAGAAAACCAGTTTCTTCCTGTACAGTGAAGCAACGACAAGAAATGAGTGACAGGGGAATCAGTGATGAAAGATTAGATCAGTTTCTTCATATTGCCATAATTAGACGAACAACATTCAGTGAAACATGCATTAGAGAACCTAGTAAGCGATGGTGGCTTAAGAGTCAAAGCAAAAGATATCTAAATTAGACCCAGACTGAAATCAATATGTCATGTTACCATTAGTATCACACAGGGAAAATAGTTCTGTTGAATTTCCATGAAAAGGCAAGATGATGATAGCCTAGTATTTCCTTCAGAAATAATAACATAAGTTTCAAACAACACTGTCAACTTCTCTAGTGGGTCCACAAAACAGGCCAATAGTAAGGTGCTACAATAACAGCCAGAATAGACAAGTGATAAGTGTGGGTTCAAACACAATATAAATTTATTTCTGTCAAACAGTAGCCATGCATTTTACATGTGTACTAAGAAAACATTACACAATACACTGAAATAAAAGTCTTTGCAAATAATATAATGCTTCAATTGTGCAAACATTAGTGTGCAACAGAGATAGGAAAACGTCAAATTAATCAGACTTTCTAGAATGTTTACTCCTTAAACATCCAGAATCATTTAACAGACATTCTAATTCAGTTCCCATTTTTGAAGTACCACATTACAATTCTTATTTATACCTTAACAAGCCTGAACAAAGGCCAGCTAATGGCTCTTCCCCTCTTTTTATGATCTAAGATGATTCTGCAGAAACCTAGCATCAATTTCCACTTGACTCTTGGAACAATAGTGAGGCAACACCTACACAGTCATCTTCCAATGCCAAGTAGCAACACCTTCATGTATGCTGCATGGGTCAGTATAAGCTACCTGCTACAACAGAAACAGTACAGTCAAACCTATGCAGTGCTTCAGGAAGGCTAATTAGTACTGCTGAATAATATGTCAATAAACCCGCCTCTAAACTAATTATCCCATTGACAGCCCTGCAGAGACATCTGAATGCTGCAGTCCATCCAGAAGGAGGGTGCTGTTGCCTGGCACCATTTAAACACAGCAACACACTCTAAAGCCTGAAACAGTATTACATTTGTCTTGAGGTTTATTTTATTTACCTCACTTTGCTTACAGAAGCTCTTTTAGTCCTTCTCTCTAGTTTCTTTTAGAGATTGTGTCACAGTTCAGGAGTCACAGCCTTCTTTGGGGCCCGTGTCTTTGATCTAGACCTCATCTCCTCAACACAGGAACCCACTCAAACACTCTTCTTTGCCCACTACTCTCTCACTCTTCTTCTTCAGCATGCTTCCTTCTCCCTTGGGTTTCTTCTACATCGTCTGTCCACTTATCTACTCATTCTCTTCCCAAGTAATTATAATAATCCCAAACAGGGATTGAGAGAGGGTGCATTGGCACACTAACATTCCCCTTTTGAACTGGACCATGCTGCAAGAGCCTCCAGGGCACATCCTCTCCTCTCCCCTTCATTCCTCCCCTGCCTGCTGCTGCTACTTTCTGCGTTATCCTGGGGCTGGGAGATGCTCCAGAGCCATAGTTACCCACTCCACCTGGACTGTATGGCGGCTGGGCTCAACTGGGGATAGCAAGAGCAGCAGCAGTGACAGAAGGGTGGGTTCTCCGACTGTGCCTGGTCCTTCTGGGAGCAGGCACAGGGAAGGGAAATCGCCCTACCTACCACTGCTGCTGATGGCATAGAATCATAGAAATTTGGTGTTGGAAGGGACCTCAGGAGGTCATCTACTCCAACCAGCTGCTCAGAGCAGGACCACTTGCAACTATATCATCCCAGCCAAGGCTTCATCTAGCCAGGTCTTAAAAACCTCAAGGATGGTTGTGGTCCACAACCTCTTTGGGTAACCTGCTCAAATGCCTTGCTACCCTCATAGTAAGAAAGTTTTTCCTCATATCTAACCTAAACATCCCTTACTGCAACTTGAGAACATTGCTCCTTGTTCTGATACCTGTCATCATTTAGAACAATCCAGCTCCATCCTCTCTGGAACCACCCTTCAGGTAGTTGAAGGCTGTTATTAAATCCCCCCAGTCTTCTTTTCTCCAGACTGAATAAACACAGTTCCCTCAGCCTCTCCTCAAAAGTCATGCACCCTGTGGTAAATAAGTAGCGATAAATGTGACCCTGACGAATTGGTTAGGCACTGCCCATGGGGAAATCATCATCGGCCCCCGACCACAAATGCAAGCACCCTGCAAGCTCATGTGAAAGGAGTGGGTTGTATCCAATCTCACCTCCGCAGCTTTGGGATGCATTCTCTCTAGTCCCACGGTTCTTTACCACCCGCCTAAAGTAAGGTCTGAAGCATCGCTCAGAGGTATGAGGCCCAAGGGTACAAGTGAATATGACCCTGAAAAAGAGTATGATAAGTGCCTACAATGCTTAGAGGGGACCAACTGTGAGATAATCCCCAATAAGTTTAGGTGCCCTGATCTCGAACCGGGAGGCGTAGAGAATGAGATCTTGATATCCCTCCATGAGAGTCTTGAAGCTGACAGACGAGACGCTACAGGGTGGACACGGAAAAAATGGAACAAAGGGAAAATGATTAATGCTTTATTCTGGTCAGTAACTACTCCACTGCGGCACGCGGCAAACCAAGCCGGTGTAATAGATACGCTGACTCGGGGAACCGCACAGCAAAGTGT
Organism: Caiman crocodilus; assembly: GCA_030014935.1. Taxonomy (NCBI): domain Eukaryota; kingdom Metazoa; phylum Chordata; order Crocodylia; family Alligatoridae; genus Caiman; species Caiman crocodilus. Next base: position 3,032,545 of record JAGPOW010002673.1, on the reverse strand, counting down.
TTTGCAGATCGAGCAGCCGCTCGAAGATGATGCCACAGAAGAGGAGAGGGGCATGGCCGAGAAGTTGTGGGGAGGAAGCTGTGATCTCGGCGAAACCCCATCAGCTCCGTTTAAGGAGCCGCCTCCATACCGTACCCCACCAGGGCCGTATTCAGTTTCATCCGTTGACGTGGATGCCCCCGTCCTACAAGCGAACCCTGTAGCTATAATAAACACAGTCACCGATAGCATGGGAACTCACACCCTTACTACTCTCCGTACTCGTACTAGGGGAGAATTACAGGAGCTAGCAAAGGATACCCGATTGGTGCCAGGGGAAACATTAGTAATCTGGTTAGGGCGATTAATACTAGAACATGGATCAGAGTTAGTGGACTCCGAGGAGTGTACCACACTGATGCGCCAACCCGCATTGGGGGTAGGAGCATGTAGCGACACGACTCAGATAATACGCAACAAAATATGGCCAATTCTCCTGTGTGCTACTGTGTTTCCAGCGCTTTTGACCTGAGCCCATGCCTGGCATGCGGATCCACCTAATGATGCATCACCTGCACAGCTTCTATATGCGATAGCAGGAGCAAGTTATTTAACCTGGGATACGGGGCGTTTCCCATTAAATTTAACTTTACAACAGGCAAACAGCGTTTGGCCACACCAATGGTGCAACGACCCTGGTAAGGTCCCTGTATCAGAAACAGCGGTAGAAGCTTGCATAGAAATTTATGGAGGTATAAACACACCTATGTTTTGTTTACTGTTACATCCATTAACAGACAGACCAATAGGAAATGTCCTGAGTAATTTGGGAAAACTTACTACAGCTCAAAGCATGGAGCCTACGCTTAACTCCACCAGTAGCAGTACAAGTCATTGGAATGTGGAGAGCTGCGCCTAATAGGCCTCAAGCTGATTACTGGCTACGCAGACGACCACCGGATCACACAGTTGAGGAGAGTGCCATATTTGCGTTCCTATTGAGAAGGAGCAGGCTAACAAGGAATCAACTCCGTAAGCTGGAAATTGAGGGACAAAAGAGACTGGCGCGAAGTTTAGGCTTCAAGTCTGAACAAGAGCTTGACAGCAAAAAAAATGAGTAGCGGCCGTTGGTGCGGGTGACGGCAGCCAGCATATTGATGATGAGCACCCGTATGGAACCTATGACGTAAGTGCCACTGCAAACTCCACTCCTACACCTACACACTTTTTACTAGACACGGGAGCCCAAGTAAATGTAATAAGATCTAGGACATCTCATGTCAACCCATCTAAAGTTATTTTTGTACAAGGGCTAAATGCAACAACATCTACACCTGTAGTCAAATTCTGGATCAATGGAAAGGCCCTGCATGGAGTCTTAGGGGGCATAGATTTTAGGTATTCCTGCAATTAGAGCATTGGCCCTAAAATATGTCATATACTCAGCACTTCCATTAACTGTTACACCCAGCATAAAGCATCAGCCAATGTTAACAAATCCCATGCCCTGGCGATACCAGCCAATTCCAATGTGTACAGATTTACAGTCCCAAATCCAAGATCTTTTAGCTGACATGCAAATGGGAGTGCATCCAGCCTGTGGAATCCTCTACACATCTATTGGCTGGATGGGGTATCCCAAAACCGGGAAAGCCCACGGAGGCGCGTCTGGTAGTAGACTACCGAAAGGCAAATCAACATTGCAAACGTCTCCAATTACCCGCTGCACAAATTGTTACAGATATTCTTAATGGCATAACTAAAGTGCAGAGATATGAGAATGGGTTCGCCACTACGTTAGATTTAAAGGACATGTTTTATTCAATTCCTGTACATGATCCTCATGGTATTCTCAATATGTGTGTGGGTGGACAAATGTTTTCTTGGAAAGTTTGCCCACAGGGTTATCGCAACGCACCAGCATTGGCAACTGCAGCAATGAATAAGACAACTGAGAGCTTCATTCGCCTCCACCCAGAAGCTGCAGATGTTCGAATCTGGACTTATGTTGATGACATCGTTGTTATGGGATGTGATGACTCTGTGGTCCACAATGTCACAACAAACCTGAAAGCCTACCTGGGAGACCAGGGATGGACGTAAGCTCGACTAAATCTATGAGTGAACCATCCTCAGATATAAAGTTCCTGGGGACAAGATTTACAGGACGTTGGCAATTGGGGACAGCACACAATGCTACCCCTGAGTTATCTCTACCTTGGCCAACTACAAAAGCAGATTTTCAAGGCCTGCTGGGCCAATTAAATTGGTTCCGTCATTTCATGACGCCGCCGCAGTTAAAAGTCCTTCAGAGACTGCAACAACAAATTCGTAAAAAGGCACGGTGTAGAGCCCCATGGGATGAGCGTGATCAAACTGCATTAGAAAAAGTCATGAAGGAGGTTAAAGAGATGCGTTTAAT
>JAGPOW010002673.1:2985335-3030044 GCA_030014935.1 Caiman crocodilus | reverse complement strand
GCACCTCCTGCTGGCAACCCTTTGATAATTCATGTAGGTTACACTGCAGAACATATTTGGTTCACAGCCAGCGACAGTGAAACGGGAAACCTTGCATATACTGGTCATCGCACACTTCAGAATTATCAACACCGATATGGTTGTCTGGGAAAGATTATGCTTGCAGCTCAGCTGGGAGAGCATCTTGCAGTGAATCCAGGTGTACTTGTTGCTCCTGGTGGAACCATACCGGAATTACTTAACCCTGGTAGAGTGCACCCAGAATATCAAGGTACGCTAAAGACCTGGAGTATTTTAATCCTCTGTCATCAGTATTACTGGTCAACGTGGCAAGTTGTAGATGGAGAAATAATTACAACCATCAAAGAGGACAACTCTGTTGTGCCATAATTATATGGAACCACATCTCCAGCGTGGATAGCCTCAGACGGCACATCCCATGGCAATGGAACTTATGGATATTACTGTGACCCTTGTCATGATTACAAGCTTCAAGCAGCTTGCCCAGAAGAATCGGTCCAGGCATCAGAATTGAGAGGATTTCAGTTAGCTCTTGAACATACTCGTCAACACCACGATGGAACACTTCCTGTGCCCATTATAGCTGTAGATTCAGAGTACATATACAGGATTGTCACTGGGACAGAACAAGTAAGAGAACATGCGAACCTTTGGGACGAGGTTAAGACAGTTTTGCTGAAGTTTTCCATCCATCCTCTGATCAAGCACACTCAATTCCATCAGACCAACACAGACCCGGTGCACACTGTTATAGACCAATTGCTAGCCCAGCACGAACCTGGGATCCAAAAAGAGATACCTCAGCTACATGTTGCGGATACTGTCGATACCAATCAACCAATCAATCAATACTGTGATATGGCTTCACGAACACTGGGGACATCCCAGAGCAAAGAAATCACAGGCCCGGTGGAAAGAACAAGGAAAAAAGAGCCCGATTATAGAACAGTGGACAAAAGTGATCCACACTTGCTCTGTCTGTGCACGAGAAAAGCCAACACATCATAGACATCAGAAGGACACTTACAACCCAATATACTATGCCCCGGGAAAAGTGTGGCAAATAGACCTGCTTGGACCACTTCCGGGAGCCAAACCCCCGAATAAAGGACTGGCAATCATAGATCTGGGGACTCGACAGATCCTCATCCTGCCAACAAGGAAGACCATCACTTCTACAATCCAGGGATGCCTACAGCTCGGTTTCGCTCACTGGCAAATCCCTCACATCATGCACTCTGATGGGGGACCCCCCCTTTAATTCTAAGGGCTTAGAGCGATTCGCGATGGAATATAACATTCAATGGCATCACCACTTGCCCTATCATCCGCAGTCCAATGGCTTCATAGAGCGACAGATAGGGTTATACAGGGAACAATTGAGACTAAAAGAGAATGGATCATTCAAGAACTGGACCAAGCATAATAATGACGTGCTAAGTGCAATGAACGCAACCAAGACCTTGTGGGATAAACGTGATCCAGTACCACGTCCACCTTGGAAGCCATGCTACTTGGCGCAAGAGGTGGTATGGCTGGCCAGTCCCACAGCAAATAGCAAATGTCCGAATCCAGTTCCTGGTGTAGTACTCGAGCCCAGTGAGTACCCTAACACCTACGTAATCTCTCTTGAAGCAGTGTCACCTGCATGCACCATCTTAGCTCACCATAACTGGGTAAGTCAACGTAGCGTAGTTATTAATGAATCTTAATACTCCTACTTAATACTCCTACTAATGCAGCCCAGTATGCTGTTAGCCTTCTTCACAACAAAGGCACACTGTTGGGTCACATTCAGCTTTTTGTCACCTCAGGTCCTTTTCTAAAGAGCTGCTGCTCGCCTAGTTGGTTCCCAGCCTGTGCTGGTACGTGGGATTGTTCCATGCTAAATGCAGGACATTTCCTTTCTCCTTATTGAACCTCATTAGATTTTTTTTAAGCCAGTCTCCAATTTGTCTAGATCTCTCTGAATCCTATCTCTACCCTCCAGCGTATCTACTACTCCCACCAGCTAGGTGTTATCTGTAAACTTGCTGAAGGTGCACTATACGGGCAGTCCTTGGACTTACGACACAACTGGTTCCTGAAAATCGTGTCTTAAGTCAAAATGTTGTAAATCAGAATCAATTTTCTCATAAGAAGCAATGTTATAAATGGGGGATTGGTTCCTGAACCAAGACCCAATACTCTACTTTCACCAAAAATACCCCAGAATTTTGTACTCGATCAATTATAGACAAGTAATATAGCTACATTAATTTATTTATGTTGCAAATAGCAATCATATTGATTTGGAAGGCCTTCTTTGAGATAACTTTCCTGGACTTTTTTAAAGGCTCTTAGTTGGACTTTTTGAAGGGTTCTTGGCTGGAGTCTTCTCAGAAGTCTTGGCTGCAGGCTTTCTCCAGAGTCTTGTCTGCTTTCTTAAAGAAAGTGTCCAAGGAAGTTTGGACAGATGTTCTCCAGGGAGATAAGTGACACAGCGAACCTGTTCGCTGGTGTTGCGTAGCATCGAATTCCAGGCCACTGACGAAGATGTTGAATACTGAAAGGAACCTGCAAGTTGCAGTCTCCACAGCACTAAACCAGGACCTGGGTGGAAACCTCCACAGTGAGCGGTCCTACCTGGAAAGACACTTCACAGCCAGCTACTCTGTAAACTGGCCTGTTTGCTGGTCCTTGGTCCTGAAAGCTTCCCTTTTCCAGGCTTCCTCTCACCAAGCTTACAGTGAAGAAACGTGAGAAAGAGTTTCCAGTTAAACAAGGGGCTTAAGTATTGGTCTCACTGCTGAGTTTTAGCTACTTACAATATATATTTGGGGGGGGGGGGGGTTAGCTACTCTTAATTAAAGAAAAAGCTGATCCCAGCAGTCTGCCCACACCAGTGGTAGGGGAAGAGAGCAGGTATAGGGTGTCTGGTCATCCCTGCAGTGCCAGTTTCTATTCTCGCATCTCCCTTTTCAAAATTCCAAACATCTCCTCAGGCAAGCTGGGGGGATAGGGAGCCTTGCACTTCTCATTCCACAAAACTCCTGGTCCTGAGGCCTTAAAAAAATAGTATTTGCCTGCATTTCCAGTGCTTCCCTAATCTCAGAAATGTACAGTTCCCTAGCACATTTGTTCCCAATGACTTTCTAGATTTTTTAGCTACCTGATTCATCAGGCATGTGGAACTAGTTGAATGGCCTTGCAAATCATTGCTTTGGTCTTCAAAGGACCTGTATATCTTTAAATAATGGAAAAAGCAATTAGGCTCCTTCAAACACTTATGCCTGGCCTTAACTTGCAATATGTGCATCATCTAACTGACTTGAGATTAATAATATCACAGGTGCATGGGTTCACAAGACTGGGCATAAATTATGCATTTCAGCTGCTTGCACACATTTAAAAAAGGTGCTTTACCAGAAGAAGCAGTGCATTACTTTGACCCAGCTCTGCAGCATTTGTATAGATTGTGTGTTTCGGCAGGGGTTTTGGGCAATTTTATCTAAAGTTGATTTAATCAGGTATTAGATAAAAATACCGAAAAGACCCCACTAAAGTGCCCAATCTATGCAGATATTGGGCAAGCCAGGTGCAAATGATGCGATGCCCCTCATGTAGTGGGCTCAGCATGGGAGTGTGCTGAGTTTAAAGTACCATTTTTTTAACATCTGCAAGCACTCTTCTTTATCTCTGTATTTCAAACCCTACAGCTAGTTGCAAATTCTGTCATATAAAAATGCACATCATGGGCCACTTGCAATTTTAATCTCTTAGGATAGTTTTACTCCTGATCACTGTTCTTTAAGTTTTAAAATACAGTTTGAAAAAAAGTGAAAATGCTTTAAGTTAAAGAAGTTGCATTCACCCTGAAACATTACTTAAAAGTAGGCTTACTTCTAAATACTACATTTCTGTTTCAGTGAAGCCCATGTTTAATAAAGTGTAAAAGTACAGATAAAATTCAACTAACATCTTCGCCAAAAACAGTACAAAGAGTGACTAAGTTCAAAACGCTATGCATGAAATAACAGAAAAAAGTCCATAAGTCATCTCTGTTGAATGCTGGTAAGGAATGTGCATACCTCAAGTTCTGTGGTATGTATTTAGATACAAATAAAGCTATTCATAAAGTATCCACTTTGTAAACTAAAAACTATTGAAATTAGACAGTGGGCTACCATAAAACAGCTTCAAGCCTCACAGCCTCTGTCTATGCACGGCAATTTGTCTCATCATTCAGAATACTTTTCCTCCAACAAAACTTTGCTTAACCTCAGACTTGTGCATATAAGTTGCATTATGAAAATGTTTACTTGGTATACATTCTGCTTAAATGAGACAGGCAAGTGACGTAAACAAAAATGCATGAGCAATGTGAAACCTGAGGAAGAATGTCTTGCATTCAAAAGCTCATTAACTTTATCCTCACTACATAGTTGGTCCAATAAAAGATATCAACCTAAGAAATCCTTGTTTCTTGCATAAGCAATTTAACTGTGTCATTCCTTGTCAATGATTATCTAAAAAGAACAAATGTTTAGAAGTATAAAATACTTGGGGCTTGGCCTAGTTGTGGTGAAATGTTAAGTACTTGTTTACATGGGTGATTCAGAACAAATGAATCAACATTACCTTGAATATCAACTTGTGCATCAACACTTCTCATGTCTATTGACCTATCGACTGCAGGACTAGAACTGAAGAACTAACATAAGCAGGTAAAAAGGAGCAATGCTGCCAATTTAATAATTGTGGTTATCTTTACCAATGAAATACAGACATTCAAAAAGCCCCTCTGAGAAGCGCTCTATCTCGCTTTACTGAATGTGCTATAACTTAGCGTGTGGACGAACTGAACAGACATTTGCTGATCAGGGGAGCCGGCAGGGGGGCTTGGTGCCTGCCTGTACTGGCCAAGGCCAGCAGGTGTGGGGTGGCTCCTGCATGCCTCCAAGGAAGCTGCCATAGCCAGTTCACCCTGCTCACACACCAACTAGCAACTGTCAGCAGTGGCTGGCGTAGAGAGCAGGGGAAATGGAGACCTCTTCAATGAGTGCCTCCCATAGCTTGTTGGCTGGGGTTGGGGGGGGTGCTGAGCTGGGTCTGCACAACAGGGGTGTAGGGTTGTTCCCTCCCCTGCACCACATCCTGTTTCATCCCAGCCTGTTGATAGGTATAACCAGGACCTGCAACACAGGACCTCCCAGCTGGATTTTCATCATGCTGGGAACTGGGGCCAGAGGGAAGGAAATGCTTGCGTGGACATGGCTTGTTCCACCTGACACCCCAGCCAGCAAGCTGGGGGGGAGGGAGGGAGTCTTCTTTCCTCCCAGGCCCCAGTTTCCAGTGTGGTGAAAAAACAGGGAGGCAGTCCTACACTGAAGCTTCTGGCTACCATTCTCAGCTGGGGGGTGGAAAAAGGGAAGTACCCCACACAGGAAGTGCCCCACCTGCCAGAAGTACCCCATACAGCTTACTGACTGGGATGTCAGGGGGGGCAAGCCAGGTCTCCCTCCTCCCACAACCCCAGCCTGTTAATAGCTGCAACCAGAAGCTGCAGCATAGGGCTGCCTAGCTGGCTTTTTGCCACACCAGAAACTGGGGCCAGTGGAGAAAACAGAGCCTCTCTGCCAGATGGACACAGTACAACCCTCACCAAGATCCAAGCTTACAACCTGGGGGAGGGGAGGGAATCTGCACAGGAGAAAGGCTCTATTACCCTACCCCCTACCCAGCTGCACAGAGAGGCAGAGCTTTTTCTACCTCCTCCCTGTAACAGGCAAGGGGTAGGGCTAGGCCAGTGCTTGCCTAAAGACATCCATTGATGAACCTCTGGGAGAGCAGCAGAATGCAGCCTCCATTGAAATGTGATGGATGTGGTACAGATGTTCATAAAAGTGCTGTAACCCATAGTGCTGTAGTCTAATACCACATTCATTGAGGATTAACTCAGAGCAGGATCTGCCATTTTTAAGTACCTTAATGCCATGAATGTCTGTTTTGTTATGGCTTTAAAGCACTTTCTGTACACTTAATGAGTGTCATGTGTTATATTTGTAGCTAGTCAAAATATACATATTAAGCTCTGGAAGTGGTAAACTATGCATAATACTTAGTAAGCTGTCTGGTGACCTTTTTGCAACTTTAGACAGTCTACCTAGAGACATCTAGTGACTTGTTGACATTTGTCTGCTGTAGAAGTGTCTGCAATACTGAGGAACAGTTAATAAAAAGCTTTCTAACATAATATTTGTTTGTTTTCTTCCATAAGAAGAGTTATTTGTCAAAAATGACAAATTCCTTCAGGAAATTCAATATTGAGGATATATTTGTTTTAAAAATATATGCAAAAGTATTTCTACAAAACTGAATATTCTATTTTGATCCTTTTTTTAAACAGGACACTGATCTTTCAATTCAAATGACTTTTTATTTAGACATCTACTGTTGCAAATTATTTTTTAAAGTTTAAATTTAAGTGAAATATTATTGCCTCAAAATGATTTTAAATTCTGTGGGAAATTCAAAAAGTCCTTATTTTTGTTCCCATTCAGAACTTAACTACATTTCATACAGCATGAAAATTCAACTTACTCCACAGCTCTAGTGGTACTGTAAATTAAATACGTGTGCCAGCAAGACTCAGCAAAATGGTACCTTTCACTCAAACTCATTTGCTTAGTTCTAAAATTGGGACGTGTTAAAGAAATATATCAAGACCTGGGTATGATATTTATTCAGAATTAATTTAGCTGAAACATAATTAAAGCATTCAGATAATACCACTGTTTCTATAGAAAGCAGAAGTTAATATTCCTATCCATGTCCCTAAATGATTTTCTGTTTGACTGTCAAATACAGAATAACATTTTTTTTTTTTTTTAGTATTATTAAAGTTTTGCTTTTGTAAGCCAGAGGCAAAGGTGAAAAGGCATGTGCTTTAATATTAGACCTATTTTTTAAAGGATGAAACTATAGGTTTGGAAAGCCTTCCCATATACATCTCATAGTAAAGAGCTTATTTACCCACCTTCTCTGGAAAATTTCTAATGCATATAAACTTAATTGCAAATACAAAATTTGTAGCTTTTTGGTACTATCATTTTTTGCCCCATAGCAAATCATAGTTACTAGGCAGTACCACTATCTTTTAGCATCTTGTTGTTTAATGTTTCCTTACTAACATTTAAATCTCTGTGGACATGTTGAAATTTTTAACGAGCTAAAATTCTTTCATCAAATCCCTGCTCAGTGAAGGCCAAAGCAATAACAGAACTTTATCTTTTGACTACATAAATAATCTTAAACTAATGTATCTGGTCAATGTTCTTACACTGCAAAAAACTTAATAGCAGTACACTTACAGAGATGCAGGGTGTGTCTACACATGCATTAGATTGGGGAGCAGTTTACTCGCAAGTAAATTACTCATGAGTAAATGTTCTCAATCAAGTGTCTACACATGCAAGGAAGTGATAGCAGATTTGCTGCTAATGGCAGCAAACTGCTTCTGCTTCTGCTTCTTGGGGCCCTACAATGGGCCCCTGCAGCCACCAGAGGGGGTCTAGGCTCCCCCAGATGCTAACAGGGAGCCCCTGGCCAGTTGTCTCCTGGCCAGGGCTAAGAGACAGCTCCCTGCCCCTGGGGGAGCTGCCTGATTCTGGGGTGAAGACAATGTCCACCTGCTTGAGCAGCAGGGAGCTTCTGACCCTGGCTCCCCTACAGTGACAGAAGACTGAGAAAGAGTTGCAGGTTCCATACCCCCTCCTGCACAGGAGCTTGCTACTATCTGTTTGCATGCTCGATGGTATATTTGGCTTTAAATGACTTCAGTACATAGCAAGATAAAACACCTCTGTATTGTTTTATTTTCTACCTAACCAAGTGCAACAGTGCATGGAGCACTGGAAGCCAATGCGCTCAGGACTTGGCAGGCCCCACACAGCTCAGGCAGGCAAGCAGGCAGGCTCTGGGGAGAAAAAAAAGGTCAGACTCGCCATTTTTCTCTTCTCTTCAGTGGAGCCTGCCTACATAGGCTGCTGCCAGGTCCCACAGCCCCTGAGCTGCGTGAGGCCTGCCAAGCCTTGAGCATGTTGGCTTTCACTGCCCTGTGCACTGTTGCATTTTGTTAGGTAGTAAACTAAAACACCTCAGAGGTGTTTTATCTTGCTATATACCAAAGTCATTTAAAGCAGAATACACCGCCAAGCACGCAAGCAGCAATGTTATTAAAGCGGAATATGCTGCCAAATGTGCAAACAGCAACGCCATTAAAGCAGTGCAAAAGGGAATTTAAGCCACTTTAAAGGCCAATTTTGTGGCATGTACAAAGGACCCGAGAACAAAGTGTTCTGAAATGAAATTATTCACTTTTGTAAAATGCAATAAAGAGCTTTTAAGTTCTGAGCACAGCAAAGACATCTGTAATCAAAGTTATTTGCATGTGAAACGCATCAACTGGCAGAATATACAATAGCCTAGAGATCACAAATATTGCTTCAGAAGTATAATTGGAAATGGATTTCAGTTTTAAAAAAAATCAAATTAACAGAAGTAAGTTAACACAAGTTGCTGTAATGATGGAGGGGAACACAACATACTGGTCCCACTTCCTAATAATAGTAATAATTTAATTGGGGTTATGTGCAATGGAGTAAAAGTGGCAGCAATCAATGGCAATTTCATAATGTACCAGGGAAAACTGAGCTTGAAAAATAAAGGGAACATGTTGTCGACAGCATTACCATGTGGACAGCAAGGACTTATAGTTTTCCTGCATATGGCACAAACCTCCCAGCTCAATATCCTGACAATCTTGGTCCTAGAGTTACAAAGCAACTGAATAGCATAAAACAGAAGAGCCAAAATAAGAAAAGAAAACAGACTGAAAAATGTTAGACTGCTAGGGATAAAAGATGATGATAAGGAAGAAGAATTTTAGCAAATGAGGCAGAAAAAAAAGAGGAAAAGTAGTAAATAAGCCAGAGATGGAAGAAACCTGGTAGGAAGGATAGAGAGTGAGTAAGATGACAGGAAGTGACAAGGAAAACGAGTAATGTCAGGGGACACAGACAGAAAAGAGAAGTGAGAGGAGGAGATTAGGTAATGGAAAGCTAATTGAAAATGCTGGGGTGTCAAACAATGAAAGAGTATACAAGTAAGAATCATGGAGAGAAAGTGGAAGGCCCTTGAGGGATAACGTCATGAACTTGGTGACAGATGAGCAGAATGTTACTGGGAAAATAAGTTATTTTCTTCCTCATTTTTCAGAGAAGACAAGGAAAAATTAACAGCAAGTGAATGAGGCTTATGTGAGTGTATACAGAATACAGCTGCTAAAGAACTATTTGAGAAAGCATACGTTCTAAACAGAAGAGAGCACCACCTTAAAGACCAGGCATTACAGCACCTCTCTGAAGCAGGTAGCAGAGTGGTTTAATGTAACTGGCCATGTCTACATGAGATGCTATTGTGCAGTTGTTACTGCGCAGTACTGCTGGCAAATGCCTTTTTGTAACATTACTAAAAAGTAGCCTAATACTATTGCACAGTAGCATTGTGGTTTTTGCCACACAACACTACTGTACAATAGTATCAGGCTACTGTCTGCACAGTCAGTGTCTCATGTAGATGCACCCACTGGCATAGTACAGGACCGTATTCTCTCCATTTTGTGTGCTATTGCCATAAAGCTGACAATGAAGTATATAGGTAACACATGAATTGGCATAGTATGAATACAAGATAAATGACTTAAACTACATTTTGCTAGTTAAAAAGTAAAAATGTAAGGTACAAACATTAGGTAGAATTTTACTTATCTTTGCTTCATCTTGAATACTACTATCGGGTGCCTCTGCTTTACTCATCCCTTATATTTTGGATAGTCTAATGCTGAATACTTTCACCTATTTGACAGTGTAAGGCCATCAACATCTCTTTTACCTAAGTCTAACACTAAAACATTATTTCACTTAGATTTAAATGGATCATTAACAAAATGAATCTACTACTTAATACATCTTTACAACTTATTCTATTTCGTGTTTTGTGCATCTGTCTCGATGATTCTGTTCTAAGTAGTAACTGCCTGTTGTGTTGTTTTGCCATGTTATTATAACATAAACAGGAGATCTTTTGAACTAGAAAATAAAATGTTTCAACCTGTACTGCATTAGAGTTTCCATTAATATTTTTGTTAAATAAAATAAAAGTTTGAAATTTTTCCAAAATACTTTTTCTTTAATATTTTGTTTTGGTCAAATTTCATCAACATCTAAATAATTTTGTGATACCAATCTTTATTTTCTAACAGAAGTCTGTTTTCCAAATATTCTGACCTACTCTAGTACTTACTTTTAAGAGTGATTTTACTGACAGATGAGAAAAGGGATGCAGAATTAGATCAGGTATATTTAAAACTGAATAAGCTAAGTATGCCCTTTTGCTTCAGTTTCTATTCCTGTGGTTTAAGAAGCACAGATTATTAGTGAGACAAAGAGATAGGAACAACTTTCTTCTACAAAAAGAATTACTATTATTAGCTGTATTTCAGCTACATCTATCTACCTTTTCTGTAACCAAAAAACTGTCATGCTTCTCCCCTTGAACAGAACACAGATCATCGTCTCCATTGTTTAAACTGACAATATCTCATTCTTCTTTTCAGTTTTAACATTTCAAACAAAGTAAAATCTTCTGGAGTGAAGAACTGTTTTTCGGCATCGTTGTTTTTTTTTAAATCTGGAGTAAAATCCTGCATTAAATTGATTTGAGAACTCATTGAAAGTATGCTTTTAAAAAAATTCAAACAGCTAGCTTCTAGTTCTTATTAAAATTATTTTCTGTAATATGAAATAATTCAATACACTAAGTATTCTGGCAAGTGTTCATGCTATTTCTTTAAATCACCCAAATAAAGAAAACATACTTAAATAAATACACACATACATAAATACATGTGAATATAGAAATATAAATATTCTGTATACATGTACACACACTCATTATTCTACCCACTGAAACTAAAATATATTAAAGCAATTTTATATTTTATATAAATATATTAATGACATTTTATATTTCATATAGTTTCATAGTTGGTAGGGTCGGAAGGGACCTGAGCAGATCTTCAAGTCTGACCTCCTGCCGTGGGCAGGAAAGAATGCTGGGGTCAAATAACACCGGCAAGGTGTCTATCTAGCTTCCTTTTGAAGGCCCCCAGGTTAGGAGTAAGCACCACTTTCTTTAAAAGTTGGTTCCAGATCCTAGCTGCCCTGACTGTGAAGTAGTGCCTCCAGATATCTAGCCTGAATCTACTCTCCGTCAGCTTATGGCCATTATTTCTTGTTACTCTCAGTAGTGCTTGGGGGAACAGGGATTCTCCCATTGCTTGCTGGTCTCCCTTGGCAAGTTTACAGATGGCCACCAGATCCCCTCCCAGCCTTCTGTTGTGGAGGCTGAACAGGTTCAGGTCTCACAGCCTCTCCTCGCAGGGCCTGCCCTGATGCCCCTGATCATGTGAGTGGACCTCCTCTGGACCCTCTTGATGTTGTCCACACCCCTCCTGAAGTACAGCGCCCAGAACTGGACGCAGTACTCCAACTGCAGCCTGACCAATGTCATATAGAGGGGGAGGATCACCTCCCTGGACATGCTTGTGATGCATCTGTGGATGCATGACAAGGTGCGGTTAGCCTTCCCTACATCAGCGGCCCATGTTCATCTTGGAATCAACAGTGACTCCAAGATCCTTTTCTGCCTCTGTGCTGATGAGAAGGGAGTTCCCCAGCCTGTAGGTATGCTGCTAGTTCTTTCTCTCTGCGTGCAGTATCCTGCACTTGTCAGTATTGAATCCCATCTTATTCTCATCTGCCCAGCCATGTAACCTGTCCAGATACAGCTGCAGCCTGTCCCTCCCTTCTAGCGTGCCCATTTCTCCCCACATCTTAGTATCATCAGCAAATTTGAACAAGATGCTTTTCACCCCCTCATCCAAGTCGCTGATGAAGATGTTGAATAGTGTGGGCCAAAGGACCAAGCCCCAGGGAACCCCACTGCCCACATCTGTCCAGGTCAAAAATGACCCATCGACCACCACTCTCTGGGTGCAGCCTTCCAGCCAATTGGCAACCCATCTGACTGTGTAGGCATTGACACCACAATCTCCTAATTTTTTAACGGGAATGGGGTGAGAGACAGTGTCGAAGGCCTTCCTAAAGTCCAGAAGACTACGTCCACTGCAACACTTGCATCTAAGGATTTTGTGACCTGGTCATAGAAGGCCACCAGGTTGATCTGACAGGACCTGCCTCTAATGAACCTGTGTTGATTGCCCCTTAGCATAAACTCTCCTGCTTTCCCCTTGCAGATGTGCTCCTGGATAATTTTCTTAAAGAGCTTCCCCAGGACTGAGGTAAGATAAATGGGCCTATAGTTTCCTGGGTCCTCCTTCCTCCTTTTTTGAAAATGGAGACCACGCTAGCCCTTTTCCAGTCCTCTGGCACCTCGCCAGAGCACCACAAGTGCTTATAAAGCTGTGTCAGGGGTCCCGCAATGATGTCTGCTAATTCCCTCAGCACTCTGGGGTGGAGATCGTCAGGACCTGCTGATTTGAACAAATCCAGTCCACCCAGAAATTCCCTAAGTCCTGACCCTGGCTGCACCTCCCTTGGGACCATCAGGAATCCCGGTGTGGGTGATGACCTGGTCCCTGCTCAGAAAAATGGAGGCAAAGAAATTGTTAAATAGGTTAACTTTGTCATCTGGTGAGAACACCAGATTTCCAAGCATGTCCTGCAGAGACCCCACGTTACCCAGAACCTTTTTACCCTCTGTGTATTTAAAAAAGGATTTCTTGTTATCCTTGATTCGGGTTGCTAGTTCCAGTTCCATCTCCACCTTGGCCTTCCTAACAGCCCCCCTACAATCCCAACCAATCCTTCCTGGTGATGGTCCTTCCCTTTCATTGGGTGTATACCTCCTTCTTAGCTTTGACACATTTCTGGATGCTTTTGGTGAGCCATGGGGGCTTTTAAGCACTCTTACCTGCTTTGATCCGTGTTGGGATTCCCACCCTTTGGGCTTAGAGAAATCTCCTTCAGGAACTACCACTCTTCTTGGACTCCCAACTCCCCATCCCTCCGGGACTTCCATGCCTCCCCAACTAGTCTCCTTAGCTCAATGAAATCTGCCCTCCTGAAGTCCAGGGCTGCTGTCTTTATGCAGGTCTTTGCCACCCTGAGCTGGATGGTGAATTCCAATAGGCAATGATTGCTATCGCCCAGGTGATTGAGCACCCACAGTCCCCTCACCAGGTCATCACTTGTGGCCATGACCAGGTGTAACAAGGCACTTCGCCTAGTGGGACTGTGCACCTCCTGGGTTAGATGGAGGTCCTATAACACAGCTAGGAACCTACATGAGTGGTCAGACCTGACTGACTGCTCTTCCCAGCAAATGTCTGGATAGTTTAGGTCATCTATGATGACCTAAATACTAAAATACTACTATAGAATACTGAACTTTGCACTGTAGTAGAACACCACCGTTAAGTCCCTTTTCCCCCAACCCCCTTGTATTCTGACCTAGAGCACTTCAGTCTGCCCCTCCTCTGACCCAGCGCTGCTTGTTGAGACTGTGAATTGTTCTTTGATATCGAGTGTCACATCCCCGCCTTTGCTACCTGTTCTATCCCCCCTGTACAGCCCTTGATAGTCATCGTCCAGTCATGCTTTGGATCCCACCACGTTTCAGTGAGCCCCACTATGTCTAGGTTTGTGTTAGCTAGCAGAAGGGCAAATTCCCCCTGCTTGTTCCCCATACTATGAGCATTACAGTATAGGCATTTAAGGCCTCCTGAAGGTGTATGCACCGCCCCCCTAATCCCAGGACTATCTGGGACTCTACCTGGGTATTTCTTGGGCTCGTCATCAGTCTTGGCTGGTCTTCTCTTACTACTGCTTTGATTATACTTAGAAAAAAACAGTTGGTATATTACTTACTACAAAATACCCTTTTCATACTTCCACAGAAGTCTAGAACTGTCATCAGATTAAGCAGATGGCCCCAGTAGATGATGATGCCATCTAATAACTACAGAAAAATAAGCTTTTAAGGAATTTTTGGTTGTGTTTTTTTAACAAACACCTCCATCCTCTTCCTTGAAATATCCAAGACAATGGTCCATAAATAAAAACTTCCATGAATGCTAGATTATCTGTGTATAGTTATTTATAGAGACAAATTCAAAGCCAAGCCCAGAATGTGAATGAATTTGGTATTGGAAATCAAAGATCATAAAACTGACTATTAAGTCTACCTCTAACGATCTGAGCCGTAAAGGTAGTCTGCTGCCTCATCATTTGCCAAACAGAGGTCTAAAAATGCTCCAAGACTGAGCATGAACAGTTTCTGTATTCTGTAATGTTTTAATAAAATCCAGTTGCTAGCCTTCAGGCTGCAAAAGCTTCACAATGTAAATTAAATTAATACACTGTTTTCTGGAGCACGTGGTGGGGAAAGAAAGATTGTATGAGTGTGGGGAGGTGCTTCAGGGCTGTTAGCAGGAGGAGGACTTTATTTCTCAGTGAGATGACTTGAACTAGAGCATTCCCTTCATTCACTTCAATGCAATATTAACTTTGAAGTCTATCATAATTATGGTTTTTGACTTCTAAAGATCCAGCTGAAATGTTTTCCATGGAACACATCTGATAAGAATAAGGCTGCAAGTTTTGAATAACTAAGTTTAGTGTTCTTTGGAATAATCAGATAATTGCCATACTTGCTCCTATCCTTAAAAGTGGAATTTACAGAGTTGGACTCCTGAACCAACAGAGGTATATGTATTTAGAATGTATTTTATTATAGTGATTGAGGCACAGGTAGACCTCCAAATTGCTTTAAAGTTGTAAATACATCAATAAAATGTTGTGTTCAATTGATACCTATCTATATAGCAGTGTTTCATTTTAATCATGGATTTGGAGGTTTTTAATCAAAGAAAACCAGGATCCCTGTTGATGACTGATAGATATATGGTTGGTTCATGGTGTTACAGGATGGGAAGTTATTAATCTGTCTTCTCAGATATGCATACTGTTTCTCAATATTATATTTAATCTAAATAATACACTGAGTTATTAATACAATATGGCATTAAAAATATCTACCACTTGTTTAACATTTTTCTTAATGACCCTTCTAGTGTAAATAATTGTTGGTAATAAAAAATGAGACTAGGAAATGAGAAGGAAATCCACTGCAAAAAATCCACTTATACTTGAGACAATCTTTTCCCTGTCAGCAAAAATAGGAATACACATTAAAAAAATAAAAATAAGTAGAATACCATAGTATCAACACTTATTTTAGAAAATATTCAAAGCATCTTCATAACGTGAAATATTTATTGATACTTCCTGTTTTGGAGACTGATTCATCACATCCTAATGATATCTGGCCACAATTGATATTTATTTTTATTTCCGTGCCAGAAACATGTTTGAAGAAAACAGAAATATGTGAAATGGTTCTTATTAAATACTGTGTCACTGTAATGAGTGCACAATTTCCAATCTCAAAACCACATACGAAGAGAATTCATGCAGATTTGTTACCTCTCATGGTTTAATAGTGGCTCGTTATCTCAGAATCACAATCCCACAAGCTCATGAAGAGATCTCACCTTTTCTCATACCTACCAGCACCAGCATTCGCAAATAATTAGGGCTTCAAAATTCCACTTGAGGTTGGTAAGTAGGAAGATTTCTATGGTGTGGGGGGGAATTAACCCACTATTTATCAGCCAAATTCAAAATTTTATTGAACAATATCTGAGTTTCTAACTCTTATAGCTGAACAGGTCAACCTCAAGATATAAATGAACAAATACAAATAGAGGTAGCAATGTCTGCATAAGTCTGCAATAGCTTTAGTACCTTGACTCATAGTTCTGCTATGCAGTCACAGAGTGAAATTGATAAGACTCTTATCTTTCATTCAGAACTCTCTGGCAGTGGTTTGTAACTGGGGTTTGGTGGGATCCTTTTAGGAATGTCATGGTGTAGGGGCCACTGTGGACACCACTGGCAAGTGAAACTACACCATATGCCTGATGCAGAGCCAGACTGGGAAAGGCTACACGGTAGCATGTGCTTCTGCTTGCACTGGGGTTATGTACTAAATAGGGTTACCACACATCCAGGTTTTCCTGAACATGTCCCAAGTGTGATTAGATACAGGGGGCATCGCGTGCTCTGCACTTGCATGTGCATGTGGTTGGAATGCAGCCAGGCAGGGTGGTGGGAGCAGCAGCTGGATGCAGATAAGTCTATGGGGGCAGGGGTTGGAGGGCCAGGGCTTGGGAACTGTGTGGCAGGGGTGGCAGGAGGGGATGGCAGGGTGAGGGATGGGTGCCTGCCCACACTGAGAGAAGTTGTTTGTTTGCTGGGGCTGCAGCACAACAGGGTAGGCAAAGGAACTGCCTGGCCCTCCAGTGGGGGAAGTGCAGGGGGGTACTTCGGGGGCAGCAGGGAGCTGCATGGTTGACTCGGTGGCACCAGGGCTGGTGCCTCTGCTTGCAAGGGTGGAGCAGTTGGGAGACACTGCAGGGCTGGAGGGAGCAGGGGTTGCCGGTCAGGAGTGAGGGGCACCAGAAGGGCTGAGGGGGCTGTGGCTTGGTAGTGAGGGAAACCAAGGGATGTGGATCAGAAGCATGGGGTACAGGCAGTGCCAGTGGGCTGTGAGTCAGGATGGAGGGGTATCAGTGTGGTCGGGGTGGGGGGTACGGTGGGTTGGGAATAAGAGGCAACAGCATGGCTGAGGTGGCTGTGGCTTGGGAGTGAGGGGCTGGGCAGGGCATGGGCATATCACTGCTCCCCCCCCATCATATTACCCCACTCCATCCTGCCAGGTGTTCTTTTTTTTGAAACTGGAAATATGGTAACCCTAGTATTAAAATGAGCAAAGGTAGGCAATTCTTGCTGTAGCCCTTCCCTGTCCAGTCCTGCATGTTCCTCTGGAACACAGAGGCGCAAATGGTAGTTCCACCTGATAGCAGCTGTTTCTCCAAGCTGCTGCCCCACTACTACCAAATAAACTGAATGAAGGCACAAGCATCAACTCCTGCTGCTGTCCTCAATAGCATAACTAGGGCGAGGTGAGAGACGTGTCAGTTCAGGTGTTGATTTGGAGAGGTCAGCAGACTGGCAGCCCCAGGAGGCCCACCCCATCCCATAGCAGCCACAACCAAGCAGGGGGCATGGAACTAACCCCAGTTAAGCAGCCCGCAGGGAGCCAGGCTTAGCAGCAGCAACAAGCTGTGTATGGGAAGTCCCTACTGTGCTTTCCTCTACTCTTTCCCTTACACTAGTATTGTCAAGTTCATGGGACAACACATCCACTCCCTATGCACCCCATCTCTGTCCAGAGCACAAAAAGCATGGGATATGCTTCTGGAAGCCCTTCCTAATCTGGTTCCAAACATAGCACATAGAGCAGTTTCACCTGGTGGTGGTGCTGGCAACACTTCAGTTGAGAATCACTGAGGTGAGCAGAGGTAGTTCAACAGTGCTCCTCATCTAGGGTGCTGCTAAATTCAGAAAAGTTATGGAGGAGTGTCCTGAATCAACAAAAGGCAGGAACCACTGTTCTAAAGCTATCAATGAAAGAAGTCTTAAATCATCTTATTCAATCAAGTCTACTTATGCTGCACTTATAAAAATTACCCACAATGATCTAAAGTACTGTTTTTCAATCTGTGGTCCATAGACTGGGAAAGGCTACACGGTAGCATGTGCTTCTGCTTGCACTGGGGTTATGTACTAAATAGGGTTACCACACATCCAGGTTTTCCTGAACATGTCCCGTTTGCATCAAATAGACACAGACTATATCTAAGCAGTCCATGACAAATGACTAGGGTGAATCAAAAATACATGAGTACATACACTTACAATTCAAAGGGGTCTGTACTAGGCCTGTGCAAAGAGTCTAGAATTCGTTTCAGTCAATTCAGGGGACAGTAATTAAATTTGGTGATTTGAATCACTGTCCCAAATGGATTCGGCCAAATGGATTCGGCCATCTGATTTGGAGATTCAGCCACAGCCAAATTGGTCCCATCCCTGACCCGTTCTCAATGGCTGCCCCGCCTGTTCTCCTAGTTCCCAGCTCTTTAAAAAAAAGTCTGCACTCACTGGTTGCTGCCATGTGTGGGGGGTGATCCCCTCTGCCCCCTGTTGCCCCACGCCACATAAGGAGCTCTGCTACAAGGCCCCTGCCCCCCACCCACTGTCCCAGCTCCCCCCACAACTGCCCCGCCCACCCAAGTTCCTGGCCCTTTAAACAATCCCCCAACTCACCAGCTCCTGCCAGGTGGGGGGCAATCCCTACTGCCCTGAACTGCCCCATGCTGCATGGGGGACTCTGCCAAGGCTGCTGCAGCAGCTGGTGAGTCAGGACTTTTTTTCCCATTTTTTTCAAAGGACCAGGAGCTGGGGTGGGTGGGGCAGCCCTGGGTGGGGCTGGGAGAGTGGGCAGGGGGGTCAAGAGGCTCGTGGAAGAGCCTCCCCACATGGCATGGGGCAGTGGCAGTCAGCAGGGATCACCCCCCACCATGACAACAGCCAGTGAGTGGGGGCTTTTATTTAAAGAACCAGGAGTTGGGGCCAGGTGGGGCAACCATGGGGGGGGGAGGGGCTGGAGGAGCAGGCAGGGGATGAGGATGGGGCCTGGCAGGGGTCCCCCCATTGTCCCCTCCCCTCTCTTGCAGCTTCCCCTCCCCTGCCCCCTACTTACCAGCACTGAATCTGGGTCCGGATCCTTGCTGCAGCAAGCAGTGATTGCCTGAATCACCAAAGCTCCCAGAATCTTTTCTGAATTGATTCAGAGAGCTTCAAATTGATTCAGTCCTCTTAACTGGTCTCCTGATTCAATTCAGATTCAGAGATTTGGCCACCAAATTGGGCCAAATCTACTCTGAACCGAATCAGCACCTGAAGCTTCACACAGCCCAAGTTTATATCTCCATTCAAAATTTCCAAATGAGCCCGCACATGAAAAAAGTTTGAAAACCACTGATCTAATGTATCAAAATCAGATCTGGAAATAAACTCTTAAAAATTAGAATTATCCTAATATAGGACATCTCTGTTTAATCTTCATTCAAAGCATTGTATTCTGTTTCCTAAGAAAATAGACACTGCCAACAGTACAATATATATTGCCAACTGAATGCACACCATAAAATTCTGTTCCCCTAGGCTGCAGCAGCTGTGACATCTACTTTGGAGTACTTTTTAATAATTAGTGTGGGCGAGATTGCAAATCATTTCCTTGTAATTTGAGAGAGTTGTTTCATCTCTAATCAATAGCTGGCTATTGCCTTGCCAGTGGATTAGGCTCTAGAAACACAGAAGGAGTAAAGTAAAATCTCCCCCTAGTACACTTTCAAAATTTAGCTCTAGTCCAATGATGCTCAATCTCTGACCCATGGACATGACATGGCCTGCAAAGCAGGTATGAATGCTTATGCCACTCATTCCCTCATTTCTGAATTGAGTGATGGGGAAAGGAGGATATGAGGCATGGCAGCATTCACCTGCACTTACATTCTGGTGACCTGAGAGCTTTTATGAAGCTTTGGAGGCCAGGGCCAGGTACAGATGTTAAACTTTTACCAGTATAAGTGATCAGAAACTGCTTTTCCAGTGTCTTGTACCAAGGCTAGGAACTGAGCGTCAGAGCCATTTGTCTTCCTTTCCCTTCATTGAATTCAGCAGCAGGGAAAAGGGACTGAGCAGCAGTGGTGACACTCAGCTCTTGGGCTCTAGAGCTACATGAAAACTCCATGCACTGGCATATCACTGGCATGCTGGAGGCACAACTTTCATGCAATTCCAAAGCTCAGAAGCTGAGCACTGCTGCTGCTTCTCATTGCCTCTTTTCCCCACCACTAAATACAGTGGGGGACGGGGAAGCATATGTCAGCTAGGCTCAGCTCCTGGGCTCCAAAGCTTCATGAAAACTTTGGCAGCTGGAAGAAGATCCAGTGGACATCCACTGCTGGCCCCATGCATACATACCCACAGGGCTCTGGAGCAGCCAAAACTTGCTATGGCACCTGAAAGCAGCAGAAAGTTATTTTTAAAAAAGCCCCACTGCTCTGGGAAAGAGCATGGTTCCACTCCCATCATGTTACTAGAGCATACAACTTTCCTTTCAAGAAACATTGGGAAACACAGGGAGCTAAGGTAAAGTGCAGTGCTGACAGCTGGGCAGTCTCCATCTCTCCATTCTTTCCATGGGCATGGGACCCCACAATCTCCCACAAACACTAATGCAAGCCAGTGGCACATCAACCTCAATCCCCACTGCTGCACAAGGCACTGCTTAATTTTAATGTCTAATTATTTTTTATAAAATTTAAAATACTACTATAGAATACTGAACTTTGCACTTTGAATTAGTAAGCCTAAAATTACTTAAACTTGATGTTTTCCTTTATAATATTATTTAGAATAATATTAGGATATGCCCAAGTATAGAACTATAATGCTTTCCTAAATATACCTTGGCTCATTTCTGATTTTAAGATTTGGCCCACATGTAAAAAAGGTCTGGCCAGGCAGTGACATGCTGCAGAGCTGGCTCAGCTGTGGGTGCAAAGGGCCAAAACTGTTGTGTTGCAGTAGTTATAACTGCTTTAATTGCTTTATTTTGGTATTTTTATAATGGGTTGTTTAGATATTAAGATAAAGTTAATTTTGTTATGATTTATTTTTCATAATATTTTAATCAGTGATTATTATTCTGTATCAAATATTAAATAACCATGGAATTAACCATCTACTTTAAATTCCCTATTGCTTAGCATAAGTGTATCTGACCTGTTGGTCCCATGATTTTAGAACTTAAATTTAGTATAAGAAAAATGTTTATGTAAGATCTGTGGTATGTCTGGTATGTTTGAAAAGATGTAATGAAAGAATGAGTGATGTATGTGTGTGACAATGTGAAAGAAGACAATCCTCTCATAGCAGGTAAAAATAGCCTTCTGTGGTTTAACAGTTAAAGGTTGCAGCAATGTTGAATCAGGAGCTAAGGATTACCAAATACTAAATCATACCTTCACAAGCAACAACCCCCTGAAGACTGCAAACCGCAAAACCAAATGATCACGTCCTACCTACCCCAGCCTGCCAACAGGACAAGGAGGATGACCTTCATGTCTGAGTCAGCGGAACCCACAGGTTTGTATGGACAGCTATCACTATAAAGAATGAACATAAAGAAAAGGCTTTGGGTCTGTTCACCTGTAAGAAGTTTTGGGCGCATCCAACAAGACCTGACTCCATTCCTCGTAGTTGGTCTGGCTGGCCACCAGATTGACCCAAGCATCTTTAAAACTTAATAACACCTTAACCTTTGCAGAACTGTCTAACTATCTGTGGGTGTGCTTGTTTCTTTTGTATGAATGAATGAATGAATGGATGGATGAAAGAGAATGTATGGGAATGAGTGAAGCAGATAACCTTATTATTCTTTATTCCTTTTATGTTTTATGTTCCAATAAATGCAGCATTGTGCCTTATCCCCTGATAAGATTCCCACTTGTTTTTAATTCACACTGTATGCCCTGTGCCTACAACAAGATCCCTTCTCCCACAGCCCGCTTGGTCAGGCAGTGATGCATCACAAGGCCAGGGCTATTGTAAGGAGAAAAACATCAGACCCCTTCCCTCATGATCCCTTGGACAGGCAGCCTTCCTGGCCAGCCTTGGGGCCTGCAGGGGAAAGGAGTTTTGGCTCTGTGTCACCATAGCAGTTTCAGCTAGGGAGAAACACAGCACAGGGCCAGGGCTGCTTCAGGGACAAGTAACTCAGATTCCTTTCCCCACAGGTCCCCTGGGCAGGCAGCAGTGCACCACAAGATCAGGGCTCCTGCAGGGAGAAAGACCTCAGGCTCCTTTCCTTGCATTCCCCACCTCCCCCTCCCCAAGCCAGGTAGCCCTCCCAGCCAGCCCAGGGAAACTGCAGGGGAAAAGGGTCTGGCTTCTCTGAACCCACATACCCCTCCCACCAGACAGTGGAACAACTGGTGACTACAAGAAGAGAGACCCCTATAAACCCCCTCACTCCCACCCCACTGGCTGAAGGGAAAAGGTGGGACTGGGATCACAAGCCATCATTGACGCAAGTCCGTGACAGCCAAGAGGGCTATTGGCACTTGGACACAGCAAACAAGTTTTCCCTGAGGCTAGAGCGCAGCCCTGCGCAACGCTTCTTTGGATGCCGTCTGTCGTTGTCTAACTTAACTCTCAATGGGATCTGGCACAAACATTCAATAAAATACACTAAGCACTTTAGTATAATACTTCATCTGCTGAGGGTTAACTTAGAGTGTAATCTGACATTTTAAGTGCTCTGAGAACCATGAACATTGTGGCTTTAGAATGCTTTCTGCATGCTTAAAGCACAATAAATGTAACGTCAGTACCTAGGCCTTGTTACTCATGATGCCATGCTTTCCACTCAGAAAGAACAAACAAATCATGTAAGGGTTGGTGTATATCACTTCTATTGTGCCATAAAATCTTCATTCACTTTAAAGTCATTGATAGATTAGGGCCTAGAGCCACCAAAATTCTAGATTTCTCCAAAGTAACCTGGGGGAAGGGAAACAGACACTTCTTGACTCAAAAATGTGTATTGAAGAACCAAAATGCTATAAGAAAAGATTTTCAAACAGGCTGACAACAGTACCCATATCTTCACTTATTTTCACTGAGCACTGATCGTTTTTAAGCTCCTATCAAAATCACATCCCTAACCTAAAAAGCTTAAAGTAAAACTTCATTCTAAGAAAGTAAAACCAGAAAATATATTTTACCAATTACCAAATGATCTTTACCAAGCTGTGAAAAAGTGGACAGACATACTAAAAGATACAAAAGATCTCCATTTGAAAAAGACAGTAAAAGAAGAGAATAAGACTCCAATGAAAATGTGAGCATTGAACATATTAAAATCTCCCCAAATCTAATAGTATATTTGCCCAAATTCTTCTTCAATCACAGTACCTGCACAGAAAACCACTAATCTCAGTGTGTTTCTGAGGTTGTAAGGAAGTCATAATGTAACCTGAAAAGTGTAAGATCTTCTGGTTTGTTCTCTGTAACACAAATTAATATACAAGATCTAGTTTTAAATTTACAAATGACTACATTTCAAAACTGTAAGAAAATAAAGCCTATTTCTATAAAAGGTTTCTAGTCAGAAGTAATGCAAAGCTTAATGGTTCTACAGCATACAACCTTTCATGAAGTGTCTTGTCAGAATGAATCAGGCAGCCTTATTTTTCCCAGCAGCAAGAAAAATAAAAATAAAAAATATCAGCTGAATCTCACCGTGAGACATGAGAGTTGGCAGGTTTGACAATAGGCACGTGCCTGTGGAATGTCCTTTGTTATGTAAATATTAGCTATGCTTCACCAATTATATTCAATATTGTTTATAAATTGACACCACCTTTTTTTTCTTCATTAACTCAAAATTTAAGTATGTTTGCATACTTGATACTTGATAAGGAAGAGATTTACATTTGCCATGTTATCGGTGTTCCATAACATTTGGAACTGAATTTCTACTCCTCATCTATAATGGAACAGAAACACTGTTGCACATGCTGAATCTATTTTGGCTTTGTAATTTTCTAAGCTCTAGTACTGCCAAAGCTTTCAAGAATTATTTTTGCATGCTCTATGCTTTCTACAATATAAATTAAATCTGACAATCAGCTTTCTGAGTGTGGAATACACGGTTAAATCACAAATACAAAAGCAAATAGTGAAAATACCTACTTGCTAGAAATCTCAGATAGTTTCTTATGTTTGTTTAATAAAATCCTTTTTCCTAGAAACCAAAGAAAAACACTTTATATACAATCTTGAAAAATTCAACAATTTTCCAATTACTAGGAAACTGCTCTCAAAAGACCACATTTACCACCTCTGAGTACTGACTTATATGATAGTTAAAATAGCTTCGTGTATATTTTAAGCTTTATATAGTGAAGAACTTGGTTTCTCTCTCATAAAACAGAAGACATTTTGGATCTGATATAATGAAAACTTTTGAATCACTTCTCTTAACACCTCTGATCATTAGGATAGAAATTAATTTAATTATGGCTATGTCTTAATGTAAAATTTCACAAAAACAAAAACAACTGCTTGATGAAGAATATTAAGGATTACTTATAAGGGAGTACATAAGAAGAAGCATATTACATTGTTGGAGAGGTAGCATTTGGAATAAATCTTCAGTATACTTTTTACTAAGCACTATATTAACTTCTAACACTGTGCAAGACTTATTTTACAGATAGATTTGAAGCAAATTTGCACTATTTACATTTGTATACAGTATTTCCTGTAGAAAAAGCATAAGACGCACATCCGTTTTAGGAAAGGTGTGATACATTTATCAGCTATCACCAGCTCACAGCATATACATATACACTGATACACATACATTGAGATGCTAATGTACATATGATTAAGTATGCCTATTGCAGAACATTCTGCTTCAAAAATCCAAATTATACTGCAGATATATTTTCTTCCAAAAAAATAGCAATATCAGTTAATAACCTGTTGTAATGTGCTGCTTAGGCAAAGGAAGTTTTTTAAATGCTTTAGTGCTGCACAACTTTTCCAAGAACATATCTTTCTGTAAGTGTTTGGTGTCACTTGGAAAAAAACCATTCCATCCTAATAATACCTTAATAATACACTAACCTGACAATATAATACTCCTCAAGGCTGTGCTAGTTTTACAGCTAGAGCACCTATAGGGCTACAAGCAATATCAGTACTACCTGTAAAGGCTGTTACTGCAGTTACCATTTGTTAGGATATTTCCAAGATGATATGCCTTAACATTTACCCTATTGGTAAGGTTTAAGGTACAGAAACAAAGCCCCCTGCCACAAAACTTGCTGAGTTTCAAGTTTAGATAAGACTGTTGCTTTGATGAGTTGTATAAGCTTGGCCTGAGGCAAACATTAGTGAAGAGTCCCTCAGAGTGAAAGGATGACCAAAAGTATATTCACCATCACTAGAGTGATTTGCAGCATGCAGCTTAATGGCCATGTTAAAGGAGAAGCATTTCCTCAACCCTACTTCACCTGGAACAACCCTGTGACATTAGCATTCCCCCTTGGAATAAATCAAGCCATTTAATTCCTGACTTTGCCAAGGATCATTGTGAACAGTCATTCTTGAGACGTGCCAGAAGTGTACCACATTGGCAAAAACATAGCAATCACAAGAAAGGGTAACTAAGGGTATAAACAGACATTGCCAAATAAAGCGGATCAGCTGTGGTGGGATGTGTCCTGACATAGCTGATTTCCTTCATTGCACAAAAGATGTTGCCTCTTGTCCCACTTTGGACAACATGTTGCCTGCTCACAGAGATGTACCTCAGAGATTCCCTGGGATACAACCCTGTTAGAGGGGAAAGCCGAGGTTTCCCACTTGCTGAGACACACCCCAAGCAATCTCCAGTGCATATTTCTGTAGGTGTTCCCTGTAAGTGAAGAACCCCAGATCTCCTTGCTTAGAGATATGCCTTGGAGATTCCCCCACAGTATGTCTTTAACTGTGGAACTCTGGCTTTCTCTGCTTACAGATGTGTCCCAGGGAACCTCTGGAAGAAGGGAAAGCCAGGCAGATGCTCCCCACAAGGCTTGTGGCCTGAGCCTGCAAAGGGATTCCTGGGCATTACCAAATGTAGATTCCTGTGCACCATTCAGCCAATTCAAGGCTAAATCTGATTCGATTCACTGATTCGGATCACTCTCCTGATTCAATTCAGCCAAATCTAAAGAGTCAATTCTAATTCAGAGAATCAGAAATTGGGCCATAGACACAGCTTGTTATATTTTTTTGGGATACCTTGAAGTACCAGGCTCGTGAACACTGAGATGGTGGGACGGATGAAGTATCCTACAGCTCAGCAGCAGACCCAGAAGTGAACTGGAAGTACTTCTGGTCCACTTCTGGGTCCACTGCAGAGTGTGCGGCGGACTCCTCCACGCTCTCATGGGATACTCCATCCACCCCACTATCTCAGCATTCATTATCCACGTCTGGTATCTCAAGGTATGTAGAAAAAACATATAAGCTGTATCTATGGCTGAATCATTGAATCTCTCCAAACCAAATTGGAGGCTTCACCAATTAATTAATGAGAGATTAATGAGTCACCTGATTCGATTCAGATTCAGACCCCAGGGTGGATACAGGCAGCAATATGATGCTTGCACTCTTGCACCACAAAGAAAATAGACATTTGGCATAGTTAAGCAGCAACAGTTAAGCAGGAACTATTACCACCGTTGTCACAGTCACCGATTTTTGGCATTTGTGGCATATAAATTTTTGATGTTTGCTTGGCCTCTGTATAACCATACGGCACAAAAGCAAAGTTTGTTTCCACCCGAGGATGCACTGATACTACTCCCTCTGCCACTTCCTGACCTGTTTTACCTAAGCATGCCAATATCTGAACAAGTTTCCATTAAAACAGTTCAAAATCCTGCAAAACATTGCCAGAATTGCATGCTGTAAGTAACTCCAACAAAAAAAGTAGTCCATACTCCCTGGAGAACTCCAGAGATGCGTTCTGAGTGGAACTTGTGATCATGACTGTTCTGAGTCCATGACAGCAGACACTAACTACACAAATCCACATGTAAAGAGATGAAACATTCAGCTATACAGTTTTATGGGAAAATTTTTACACAGGAGTTACATGTCAAAAGAAGCAGGATTAGAGTGCTGTTGTAGCTGAGAAGATCCAAATAGTGTTTGACCAGCAAGGCTTTTTTTTTTTCTTTTTTTGTATCTTTTATTAGACCAACTGTATACTTGGAAAAGCTGTTGAACAAGCTATTAGGCATCAGGTACCCAAAAGATCTATAAACATCAAACTGACTTGGCATTTCTCCAGAGAGAAAACCTTTTGTCTCTGAATCCCAGAGATGTTCGCACCCTTTGTGCCACTTTAAGTACCTGTCAAGTATGAGACAGAAAATGTGGTAACACTTTTTCCCTAAGACAATGTCTGTGAGTTGGAGTGTTGTTAGACTAAAGTTGCCTTTCTGACATGTTTAATGCTCTGTCTACACGTTAAGGCAGGAAAAGATGAGCTAATCATCTTCTGAGAATCTCACAGTTACACCTCTTCAGGCACAGATTATCTCCATCTGGTGTTAGGCAATTTATGTTGTAGTAAGCTGCAGTCCTCCAGCATCCCAGGATGCACCACTCCCAGTTTTATTCCCTCCCATGCAGATGATCTCTCACCCAGAATACTACAGCAAGGAGCCATGGGAGGGGATGGAAGGGGTTAGGCAAGTAGGGACCTGCTGAAGAGCCTAGCAGCCACAAGGCAGATTTGGCAGCTTCTAACCATGCCCCTGCTTCCCAGCCCTCTAGCCTAGCAGCAAGTCAGAGCTGCACACATTAAAGAGGGTATTAACTGTTAATGTGCAACTGTTCAAAGCACATAGAATCATAGAAACATTAACTTTAATACTGCCTAACATTCCTTAGAGTTAGCGCATGCAAATTGTAATGCATAACACTCTCCTTAATTGTAATTCAAGTTAATTGCCAATTATCCCAACACAAGCCTGCCAGGCTCCCTTCTCTCTCTGACTACCTAATGGCAGAGAAGCAGTAATGCAGCTTGGAAGGGTTATCTCTGTAATGTGTTTTGCCGCTCTTCTATTATCTTGGGTTTTGATGTGGATATAGCAGAGCTGCGTCAAATGAGATGTCTGTTAATAGCCTACATGTAGATTATAGATTAGTTCTTAAGATAAAACATGGATTTGGAGCATTTACATGTCTAATATCTCAGACAATATCCAAAATGACACTTATGATAAATTAATCCAAAGGAAATGCCACTTCAGTAATGTACAAACACTTCATTACCCACTTTGTAGTGTTCATAGATTTTTCTTATATACGTTCATTTTATAGCTTCTTTTATTGGACTGCAGGAAAATAATATATTAGTCTCTTTACATCTCCTTAAAATGATTTTGCATGTAAATTTTCTTCAGTTGACAATGCTCATGCACTTGTGACTGAAATGGATATAAATCCCTGTTCCCACAGGAAAAAGTCACTGAATTAACTCACGTGTGATACAGTTCTTCACTCCTACATAATAACCCTTAAAGCATAGAGATGTAACAAATCATAAAATATATTTAAGATTTATAGATGATATCCTGGCTGTTCATTCTGCCTGTGCCAAATGAAAGGTATCACATGGAAATCACAGGAAGTCATTGTTGTACCCAGCTGGCCCCAATAACCCATTTATAATTTACAATGTCAACTCCCTATCACATTCCCAAGTAAAACAAAAGCAATGTGCTCATTAACCATGTTAGCTTAATACACCAGAAAAGTCCTAGGATTAAAGAGTCACAGAGTTGTAGTCTATGTTTTTACATCTTACAACATACCTGGCTAATATAAACAAATGCAGGGGTGATTGGACCTGATGATCTGTAAGGTCCCTTCCAGCCCCTAAAAACTATGAAACTGCAAAAGACATTTGCTTGCACCTTACTGACCACAGAGAACTTTTCAATCATGTTAAAATGGCTCATTTGAGCCCAAACAAATGGAAAACATACCCCCTTTGGCCCTTCAACAAAGGATTCACAGGTTTCCTATGCATTAGTGGCAGAGAAGTTCAAGGTGACATTTATGGGCCAGGATTCAGTCTGTATAGCACTTGTACACATGCATGTGCTGCAGCACCAGGCGCTTTTACAAGTGCCGAGTACTGTAGTGCATGCATTTGTATGAACAGTAAAATGCATGTCAGTACTGAGAAAATGGCAGCAGTGTGCTTTTGAACTCCAACACGTGGATTTTTTGGCACATTGGAGCAAAGGTATGTGTATAAATGCCCCATAGGGCATGTTTTAAACTTGAGCATCCTACTGAATTTGCCTCCAGCTCAGTTTGTTCCTAATGCTGGTACAAATAATTAGTGCAAGATACTGCATAAAGGCTGTGCAGAATCAAACATTAGACTAGAGTGTAGACTGTAGCAGTGTTTCCTGTGTAACATGAACTGGCATTCACATTGGGAGATTTTTGAAACTGCCTAAGAACTTTAAGAGCAGAAATCCAATCAACTTCCTAGGGGAATTGTGCTTCTGTTTGCCTATATACTTTTGGTGGAGTATATTAGGGACATGTATGTATATAGCACTTGAAATAAGATTTACTATAGAACACATATATCAAACATAATCCTAAAGGTGGTTGCAATTTAATAAATGTCTACAATTTTTCTGCAAGTTTTTAGTGAAGTTTCCAGAGGAGGATTATTTTCTTTTCCTTTATTTTCTTTTCCTTTACACATCAAAGTTGTTACCTATCAGTTCTGTGTTCCTGAGGGAACCCTGGCACCCAGTTTGCTTACAAAGTCCTTACAAAGGACTTTTTCTTCAACCCCCCCTCCCCCCACCTGGCCTCATCTAACCAGAACTAAGCAGAAGAAAAGTTTAATAGGCATCTCGGGCCATACATTCCTCAGTCCCAGTACGGGAAACCTATTTAAACTTGACTGACTAAAACTCAGTTGCCGGGTTAGGGAATGCTAAGGCAAGAGACCGAGTCAGAGTGGGTATGGGCAACATTTGAACAATAGTTAAGGTTCATCACAACATCAAGCCCATTGGAGCCCTGACCACAAATGTTGTCATACTTTTCCTAGGATGACAGATGGAAGTTCTCCTCACAAAGTTTATGAACACTCCAAGTAATCCCCTTAAGTATGTTCCATATACTCTTGGGATTTCCTGTTTTAGAAAAACAGACCAAATCAAGGCACCAGTAAAAGATGACAGTAAGATCTGAAAGTCATGCTAAGCTGAGGCTTATTTACATCAGGTAAAATACAAAACACTGATGCTGACTTCATGGTGCAAGCATAGCTAGGCCATCTGAGAAAAATAAAGTGGCATCCCTTTCTGTTGATCGTCTAGATTCTTAAAATTTCAAGCCGGCTCCTATGCGTCTGGTTACTCCTTAAAACCTTATGCTTTTCTTGGTTGTTAATCAGTTTCTTGAGATGTTCCAAACCAGATAATCCCTTGCCACTGAAAAAGGTCATTCATTTAAATTGAAACTGTTTAAATAACAGGATTTTCCTTGTCAATTACAGCTTGGGACTCTCTTGATTTACACAATTAAAAGAATGCTTTGAAGAGGCTGGGCTAGGGGTGTAACAAAACTGTAAAGCAGCAAACAGTGTGCTTCCAGAGGGAGAAATCTCTCCAACACCATCCACTGTTGTTCTCAAAAACCTGAGATAAATAAATTGTCCCTTTTCTTCTCCTGTTTAACATTCAGTGATTGTGCTAGGAACTTTGCCTGTTAACAAAAACACCCGAGTGCCTTGGAATGGTGAGATCCCAGCTCTCACTCTCTCTCTCTTCCTCTCTAGACATAGCTTTCTGAACCTGAATGTTATTCATTAAGCTTGAGCTAGGTTTCTCCAAATACTCAATTAAACCAGGGTAATATTGTAATTGTTTTTGTTTGTTTTTACTTGCATGGCTATTACTACTAGTACCATCATACATTTCATGTTCTTAACAATAAGTAACTTTTATGGTCAGACTGGTGGTAACTAGGTGTATTTTTCCTTCTCTACTTCCCCTTACCCACTTGCTCTGCAGCAATACTTCTTTTACCTAAACCAAAGATCCCTATAAAGCCCAAAAATACTGTGGGTTCTGCTCATCAAGAGGCCACCACTACTAGTACAGTTAGGGCAAAATATTGGGACATGCTGAGTTTGACACACATAAGGGTATCAGCTTGTATAGGCTGATTGACCCAGTTTGGCTCAGACATGCCATAATAAACTGAATGCTGGCCCATGAGGGTGTCCATCTGGACACGCAGCCTGATTCAGGGGTATTCTGTTTACCTACATTCTTGTGTCTGACTATATAATATTGTTGCCTTAATGAACTAATTCCTGGCACAAGAGGTTGTCAGCCTGTACAAGCTGATCAACCTGGCTGGGTCAGACATGTCACATTAATCCATGTGTGTATATACATGTATTTGACTGGTTTGGTGGCTGGAGGAACTCAGCCCCATTGAAACTGAGTCCTGCAAGATGGCTCCATTGCAGGTGAGGATTTGCAGAAGGGAGAGATACAGTTCCATATAGAAACACAAGTAACACAAGCAGCACATTGACAGAATTACAGAGACCCCAGAAAGTGCACCCCAAAGTGATGGGCAAATCTGGTAATAGAGTAAGACTAGGATATCAGTCAGAAAAAATGTAAATTTCAGTGATCCAAAAGCTCCTATTAACAATGAGGGTCAGAGGTCACTGCCAATTCTGTGAGATCCACAGCAGCTATATCAGGCCGTGATGTTGGCTAAGTGACCATACTTTGAAGAGATGCACAGAATATCTTAAGAATAGTTCTACTCATTGCTATTTGAGAAAGAGCAGGGTTTTCACTGCATTAAAATCTTTGGGGATGTCTGCACTGAAAAATGTATTCTCTTACCCAGATTTCAGTCTTACCTTTAATGCCGTCTGCAAAGAAAAACCTCTTGCCAAGATTTGGAGGTTCTGTAGCCTAGTTCTGATTTCCCCTAGAAGAGGTGTGAGTTACAACCTGGCTTCCATTTTAACTCAACCAGTAACCTGTTCCATTTGCCATAAGAGAATCACAAGAGTGCTATAAGTCCTCCACTGCCATTCCCACAATTTCTTCCAATAAATGAGTTATAATAACTGAGAAAGAATTCCAGAGCATCTCACAAAGAACCAATACAGTATGTCCTCAAATCCTGAGGCAAATGCAGAAACAGCAAAGATGTAATATCATAGGTAGTATGCAGTGGTGATTTAGGTTAGGCTAACTTGGCAGCTTAGACCCAGGTGTCTATCAGCTAGGTTAACCAAGCAGTGTTGACATAGGCTACATTATATTCCAACTACTAGGCATCTAAATGGTACTTAGGCATCTAAATGTCTAAGTGTAACCTTCTCCACCCTTCTCCAGCCCTTGAAAAGCTATTAACATCAAATATGGATGGGTCTTCCTCCTCCATACTATTTTTTGTGATGTAGTCTTAAGGCTAAGATGGAGAAACGTGGACACATTAATTACTTTTCAGATTTAAGCAGGGTAGAATGGGATTCATTTAGATGCCTAATATATGGAATATAGCCTTTATTTCACATAGAATCAGATGCTTATGCAACAACATAAGGTGGATAATTACTATTGCTGTTTATTTCTATCCAAGGTTATCATCTACTATAATGCCTAGGAGTAGTACAAGAAATAAACATGCTGATGACATTCAGTTCCATTGTTTCTTTGTCTTTGGAATGAATCAACTAGTTTCTTTACTTCCACAGTGTCTAGAAGGCAGGAAGATTTGGATGAAGGACAGCTGATTAAAACTCAATCTGGAAAAGAAACTGGACATTAATTAGCAGAATACATCAACTATGGGGCTAGGGACAGACATTCAAAAAGCCTGAGCCTGAATTGATCCAATCAGTGCAAATTAGTCTAAGCTGGCTTTGCTAAATCACTTTGTAAACAGACAGGCATCACAGAAATGCAGAAACATACCTTTGTTGCCTCAGGCTAGAAGTTAGGGGGTGCTAGAGCAGCTCTCCCTTCCCTTGTACATGACTGAGGTGAGGGGGGCATGGCCAGGCCCCAGCAGGAAATTGTGATTAGGGAGGGTTTCCTCCTCCACTTTATAACAGAGCATTTAACACCCCATCAGAAAGCAAAGCCTCACTCATTACAAGCTCTTCTAAAACAGCTTTTTCCAAAGGGAAATGCACACTAGCCTCTGGCTTCTTTATTATTCATTTCAGCCACGAAGAGCACACACCAATTGTACGTACTTCCTCCACCTGACAACAGGTCTTTAACCCCTAATGCTTGCTAACAAATATTTTTCCAACTATTTACTTGATCTAATAAAAGATGTCAGATTTACCCAAAGAACCTTGTCTACTTTTCCAAAGGAAGGAATGCAGGGACATTACCATCTCAGTTGTTGATTACCTCCAAAAATCCCTAAGCAGACACTGTCCTTTCTGTCTTGCACAGCATTAGCTAGCATACCACATGCTGACTATGGTCCATGCTGTCGGAGAGAGGAGGAAGGGATCTCTACTTAAGCAGCGAGTGGGTGGGGCAGGAGTGGGAAGCGGGAGTGGGACACGGGGAAGCCAGCAGACCCTGTTGTGTCTGCAAGTCTCTGCCGGAGCTTCAGCCAGGGAGCAGAGGGGAGTGGCCAGCTCTGCTGTGGAGTAGAGAGCCCCACCCAGCCCAGAGAGCATACTGGGATGCTGGGGGTGCCTGGTTTAGCTTAAGCCAGCAAAGGGTCTGGGACAGGCATTGCATAAACCAGTTTGACCCAAATCAGTTAAGTCTGATACTACATTCAACCAGATTTATCTCAAACCAGTTTTAGC
Organism: Caiman crocodilus; assembly: GCA_030014935.1. Classification (NCBI taxonomy): domain Eukaryota; kingdom Metazoa; phylum Chordata; order Crocodylia; family Alligatoridae; genus Caiman; species Caiman crocodilus. Next base: position 2,996,447 of record JAGPOW010002673.1, on the reverse strand, counting down.
CATTTTCAAACTGGCTTATGCACACTGAACATCTGTTCTGTTACGGATCTGAGCCAGTTTATGATCACTTAAACTGGTTTATGAGTAATGTCTGTCCCCAGTCAAGGTGTTTGCCTATTCATTGTCAAAGTACTGTAGCTCCAGTCCTGGTCCTTACTGAATATCTCTGTTAGATTCACCGCTTACGATTAACCAGAAAAAAAACTTGATCTTATTCTTTACTTTAGATTTTATGGAGTGTAGGGTAACATTTTCAAAAGTCTCCAAAATCATTTAACTACAAAGTCCCATGTTAGTTGGCTAAATCTCATAACAAATAAATGTCGGGTGAAGCCACTTCCAAAAACTGGCCGTAGGCTGCTAAACCTCTTGGGTGTTTTTGAAATTTTCACTCCAAATATTCATCCAAATACATAAAAAATTTCCAGGACCCATTTTAAATGCCAAGCAGACATCACATTATGCCACTGATGCAGCCTATATTAGCTGCCGAGGCAGTTACGAAATTCAAGGTGTTAATCAGCAAGTAATATCTTCAAATTCTTATACTGTCTAAAACCCAGCTACCTCATTCATTATCACCATCAATTTTTGGCAATCAAGGGAAATGAGAGCATATGCACTGGTAGTTTCACTTGCCCCTTTTCAGGGCATGATTCAAATGAAAGATGCACAGCTATGGAGCCTACAGTTTTCACAATACATCTCAGTGTTGCCATTTCATATTTGGCAGGACTCTTTCTTCCCAACTTTGCTGTAGCTCTTCCCTCCTAACTTGTTGAACAAAATTCCATTCATTCAGTGAAATCAAAGGGATGTCTGTCCACCTTTAAGAGTGAAAACAATCATATTCCTGCTGAATAATAATTTCAGCTGTTGGTGATTTTAGCTCCACAGTCTTATAAGAATATACAACACTATAAACACAAAAAAGACAAAGATCCTCAAGAGGTTAACAATGTAATCAAAGTTTTAAATGAAAATTGAACAGAAGTTTCTTATCATGGTTATATACCCAAAGCTGACAAAGATGTAGGAACTTGCCTTGGAACCCAGAGAAAATGAAAAGCAAAGGAGGATCCTCACATGAAAGGCGCATTTCCTTCTCCCATCCAAACCATGTTATACTGCTCCATCTATGCCCTCTTCCCCCAACAAATGCTATATATATTTAAGGTAGCATAAAAGCTACTACATAACGTAGAGACAGGCCATATGTCTGAAGTGACTGCCATTCAGCTGTGGTTTCATTACTTAGATATACTGAAGATAAGATAGATCTGCTTAAATCACCAGGTCTCACAGTGATCCTAGTGAAAAATAGGAAAGTTGTTTGAGTTGTTTTGTTTGTAGTCCCTCATAAATCAAAGCATATTAAACAATTTCTGTGGTATCTCTCATCATATTTTTTTTACAATATGATAAAGAAATGCAAAATGTCAAATAGTTTATAATTCATTGTGCACACTTCTATTCACTGCTCTCCGCAATCTCAATCTTGGAGCATAATAAATGGGGCAAAGGTTCTGAATATCCAGAGGCTGATATGGACTATGTATTATGTGTTTCTTTGCTCATCTTCTAAGCCTGGAAAAAACAGCTAAAAGAAGTATAATATGCATGTAATTGGTTTATAAGAATATGTCATTTAAGAAAGATAGCAAAAAGAGAGTCAAACTTTTAGTATGAAAATAATTTTCATGCCTGTATTTTTCAGTAAAAGAACCTGAACAATTTTTGGAAAATAGAATCACCTACAAGTAAACTCTAGGGATATTTTTTTTAAGCATCCTAAAGTTCAAGTGGATATGAAGACTCTTTTGCTCTACAAACCAGGCTAGAAATCCTTGGCAAACAGTCATTCTTATACGTTTTCCTGTACTTCTCAGATTTTGCCACAGTGGCAATAGATCATTCCCTTTTTGAGCAATTTAGTCAATCTGCTTTCAATACAACTACAGACAACTTACTAAAACGAAGCTTGTGGATAACTAAGGGTACCAATAACCATTCAAATGACCCAAGTTTTTTCCATGACTGGCACAACCCGACACCTAGCAGCATGTTAGGGGTAGTGGATGGGTGAGGCAAGCAGAATGGTCTTCACCCCCTGTCAGGACCCAGTACAGCCTACCCAGTAGCATATGCTCAGGACAAGAACGGAGCAAAGCCAACACTACAAAGCAGTTGCAGCTGCTGCCAGTGGGGAGAGATGGAGCAGGTAAGACTCTGCTTCCCCTTTCCCACCACTACACCCTAACACTCTCCATTGCTCATCATAATCTTGATCCCTCCTCCCCTCCACCCAGAGCACTGAAACAGATTGCTAGACCTTTGGTTATAAAGAACATTTTGTTTCACTGATTCTTAATTCCCTGGGTAAGTGCAGTTCTCAATAATGAACAAGGACTGGGTTACGTTTCCAGAAAGTTTAGGGCTGGCCAGTTCCTCCATGTGTCAATTAAGCAGTCAGACCCCACCTTTTACATTTAAGTCAGGAATGTACATTCTCCCTGATTCTGCAAAGGGAAGTAGTATTGTCCCCCCTCTAGGCTTATAATTGTTGTTTGTCTATAGGTACTTCTAAATGTTTATAAATACCATTTCCATAGAAATCAAAGAAAGCTTTTAGGAGCTCAAGGTTATATAGTAGCAAGTTTGGAGAGAGTCTAAAGATCTTGAAATGTATTTCCCCTGAACTTCCTCTCTTTGTACTTGCTAAGCCAAGCAGGGAGTTTGCCATTCCCTCTGATTCAAAACAGCTGGAGTATTTTAGTTACAGTTTCATGCCTAATAATACAGAGCTTGTTTGTCTCAGAAGGGTAATAGTGATATTCAAACCATTCCTGCGGTTCCTGCCTGTACCCCTAAGGTTAGATAGCAGCTGTAAGGTTTTTTGCAAGCAATCCAAACATCTCATCCTTGTTTACCTTACCAAGGAAATCAGGGCTTTGGGTTTTTATTATATATGTGGTAGGTAGGTGTGTTTGTGTATATGCTAGTGTGTGTATACATAAATGATGTTTTTATTCTTTATCTGAAAATAAAAGTAAACAGATTAAAAATTTTTCTAACATATAAGACAATGGATGTTAAGATTGGTGGACTGTTAAATTCTTGAGTACAAGAGGGGATTTTTTTTTTTTGGTGGGGATGTAGCTACAGAGGATGCTTGATAAAAAAGATTCAAGGCAAACTACCCAAAAATATTCAAAAAGAACACAGCCACTCAGAGCCCACAGCAGGCTGCCATGCATCTACACTACTGTCACTGCTGCATCCAGGCTGCCCTGTGGGGTAGTGGTGACAGTGTAAAGCTGCCACAGGGCAGCCAGGCATGGGTTCTGGACAGCTACATCAGGGAACACTGGCTCTGGTCAGAGGGATAGGCTGCTTTTCCTCTACGCTGAGCAACAGCTCTGTCCTGTGCCGCCACTGCTGAGTCTGGGCAGGTCAGCCCAGAGCACATGTGGGGCATATGGGTTGTGTAGTGCAGGTCCCCACATGTGTAGTGTTGTGTAGTGCAGGTCCCATGCAGGACCCATGCCAGCAATGACGGCAGCCAAAAGGAGCTGCCACTACCTATCCAGCTGCAGAGCTGTCCCAGCCCCACTGCATGCCCAGGGAGCGGCAAGATGCATCATGGGTGCATGATGTTAAGCAGGCAACAGGCAGGCTAGGGTGGGGCTGTGTCCAGATTCCAGTTGATCCATTCTGGTGGGGGTGAGTCCAGAGCAAACATGGGGTGAGGCAGGGGCTGCATGCTACTGGTGGTGACAGGGAGGTGCCATAAGGCACGTGGGTTCTGGGCTACTGTGAGGTGGGTGCTGACTGGCTCAGCAGTGTGCATTCAGGGGGCTCCCATGCACACCCCATCATACCAACAAACCCCACAATCACACACCCCACAAACACTGCACCCACCCACAACATCACCACCCACACCCCTTCCCACACGCTCCTCAAACACACACCTGCACAGCTCAGGGAGAAGTCCCACTCACTGCTATGTGCACACACTCCACCACACAATGCACACACACTCACCCCACACATCCCCTTCCCCTCCATATACCTCCACAGCCCCCCATATACCTCATGCCCACCCCCACACACATTCACACAGACCCCCACCCCCCCCACACAGAGCCTCCCACAAACCCCACACTCACCCACCCATATCCCCCACACCCCGCTCCAATCAAGAGTAAGACTTCATTTTGAGTTATTATGCAATCACCTCTATTTATACCCCACAACAAAATCAGGACAAAAATACTTTTTTAAATAAAATTAAAATAAGTTATTGTCAATGTTTGAATTTAGTATATAATTTGGGGGGTTTTTTCCGGTTCCAAGATACCAAACCCCCTTCCCAAAAGGAGTATTTCTGGGGACAAGGGAAGGGACTTCAGGTGGCAAAGGTCAGGGAGTGGTACTTCCAGTCCCAAGATGGCGATCAGGTAGCAGGGTACATGTGGCCCTCAACAGCTCACCGAAACTCATCAAGTGGCCCTCCATCCAAAATAATTGCCCATCCCTGTCTTAGGCTAGGAAAGCGATGTTAAATATAATAAGCATCATAGATCTGCAAATCATAGAATCATAGAGAACTAGGATTGCAAGGTACCCCCAGAGGTCATCTAGTCTGATCCTCTGCCTATGGAAGGGTTATCCCTATCCAAGCCATCCCATTCAAACCATAACCTAAACTCTACACAAGACTACCATCAACTCTGATACAACAAAGACTTAACACACTAACCTTCCACATGTAAAGCAGGGAACCACAGCAGCCAATGCCCTGCTTCTATGAAATGTTGTCAGTATAAGCTTAAGAGATCTCAGGTAGAAGGCAACACCCTCTGGTATAGAGGAAGGCAAACCCCCCACAGTCCATACCAGTCTAACAATGGGGTAAAATTCATTCCTAAACCCCAAATATAGTGATCAGTTTGACCCTGAGCAGAGAGGCAAGACCCCCTAGGCAGGAACCTCTGGCTTTGGTCCCAGTCAGAGCACTGGTACATCTCAGTCAAAGTCACCAGCTTTGGCTATAGCCAACACCAGTATCTCTGAGGAAGGCTTAAAAACACCCTCATACATGTAGCAGAAAGGCGGGGAGCAACAAGCAAAGCCCAGAAGCATGGGAAATACCCATAATAGAACATAGGCATAATTATGCCTAGATCATCCCCAGCCACTGACTGTCCAACCTTTTCTTGAACACCTCTAGTGATGAACAGTTACAACTAAGCTGTCTATTCCACTGCCCCACTATTTTCACAGTGAAGAAGTTTTTCTTTTTCTGGATATCCAATCTAAATTTACTTAGCTATAATTTTAAGGCATTGATCCACATCCTCCTCTCTTCAACAAGAGAGAAAAGGTTTCCTCTTCTTTATAGCATCCCTTCAAGAATTTGAGGACTACTACCATGCCCATTTAAGTACCTTTTCCACAAACTGACCATGCCTAGCTCCTTCCTTCAGCCTCTCCTCATTATGACATGCTTTCCAAGCCCTTTATCATATTGTTCTCACCTCTGGACCCCTCTCTAACTTTTCCATATCATTCCTAAAATGTGGAGTGCAGAACTGCACACATTACTCCAGATGAGGCCTAACCAGAGCCGAGTAGAGAAGTCCTTTTTTGCTTAAGTTAAATACAACAGCTATTAAGCCAATATCAAATAGCCCTTTATTTTTAGGCTTTTAACATTACTTTCCTATATAAATCTGCTTTATTTGCCTGGGAAACTCTTCTTTTTATGAGTGTCTCTAGGCTAAGTCTGACTCTCTAAATGACCTGCTTATGGGAAAGTACTAATTAGCAAACTTCACTGTTCTGGGAGATTTAAATGTATAATTGAAGTCCTGAGAGAAGGGAGATTCTTACTGTTTCTTCTGACTCAATGAAAGGCAATTGCCTTTAATTCCTCCTTGATAATCAGGGGCAAGATGAGAAATTCATTGGACCCTACGTTTTCTATGCTATCAAATTTGGAGGTATTGAACAGTAAACAATGCAAGAAGGTAGGGAGTCATTTGACATTAACTTTATCAAGAAAGAACACTGTTGAAATTATATTGCAATTCCAATTTTAAACTGCTCCTGGTTTTCTGATTTGATATTTAAATTGGCAAAAATAATTAAGCCCTTAAGGTGATTTTTTTTTTCATCTGCCAAATTTCTAAGGGGGTGGGAGTTCTTTAGTTAAACTCAAAATTAAGGAAAAATTTGCATTTTATCATTCATTTTGAAGATCTGACTACTGGGCCTACTAGTATTCAATGAAAATGTTGAAGAACTACCAGATAATTGGCCTATGAAAGGTGGATATATTCATTCTAAAAGATAAAAGAATTTGGTACATTTTGGAATGCCTCAGTTTTAAGATTCAGCTTCAAATCATGGTAAGGACTGTTAGAATCTAGCAAACATTTATTTATGTTAGGAAAATGGCTAATTTTGCAAGGAAAAAAATTAAATAAATGTTAAATAGGAAAGTTCGCCTGTCAAAGCATCCTCTGATGGAATTTCAACTGACTCAAACTTTACACCAGCCATACAGTTAGGTCTGTGGTAGCCAGAAGTTGCTGCTGCCTTGGGCGCCCAGCTACTTTGTTATGCCTCTGGTCTCTTTTATAAATGACAAAGACCCAATCAGTCTTTGATATGTGGTCTTAAAAATCAATTCTACACAGCTACTGGGGAGATAAGAGGGCAAGGGTAAAAAAAAACCCTTTCCTGTACAGGAAAATGCTGGCTTTAGTAATAGTTGTTGAGAGATAAGCGACTCCCATCTGCCCTTGGATTTACAAAAATTAGCATAACCAGCTAAGCTGGCACCCAGGGCAAACCCTCTGAGAGAGCAAGGGGGTGGGAGGCATATGTGGTTCCAAGACTAGGGGCAGGGACACATGAATTCTGAGAGAAGGGGAATCCCCTTCTCTCAGAATTCCTTCTTGGAAGGAATTCCTTCTTGGAACTACATATGCCCCCCCACCCCCTTGCTCTCAGAGGGTTTGCCCTGGGTGCCAGCTTAGCTGGTTATGCTAATGTTTATAAATCCAAGGGCAGATGGGAAAACACTTATCTCTCAACAACTATTCCTAAAGCCAACATTTTCCTGTACCGAAAAGGTTTTTTTTACCCTTGCCCTCTTATCTCCCCAGTAGCTATGTAGAATTGATTTTTAAGACCACATATCAAAGACTGATTGGTAGGCAGGGTTCAGGTTCTAACACAGGGGCGGGGGGCATAGGGCATGGGTTCCAAGAGCTGGGGGTAAGAGGTACATGGATCCAAGAGTAGGGCGAGGGGGGGCCTCAGCCTTAGCCAGCAAGGAACTTCAGAACATTAATAGTTAAACTGCAGCCACTGTACCACCCTTGCCCACCCATGGTGTTGCACTTAATGCAATGGAATCCAGGAACTGTTTCAGAGTTCCTGGCATGGCAACCCCTTTGGGGAATGGACTCTGTGGGTACATGGGATGATTCCAGCAACCTTTCAGCCCTGATGCTTGAAGCAGGTGCCCCTCTCACCCATTCCTAGGTAAAGTGCTATTTATAAATATCATCCTCCCAATAGAATGATTTTACACAGACTTTGCTGATTTTATATTTGCTTTGGATTCCATTTGGAAAGTTATCTTCAAGAAAAAAAGTCATATGTTTAGTTAAATCTTCGTCACTTTATCTGTTGATTGCCTCATATTGTCAAGTATGTCCAGGGACCAGATATTACAGAAAGGCTTGCTAACTGAACATGTTGTAGCAAAACCCCGAGTTTTTCTTTTTTTATTATTTAAAAATACACTCCCTGCCCCTCCCCTAAACATTTCTGACTTTCTCTCTGCCCTTTCTATCCCTTATAAGAGATTGCAAGTAATACTAGTAAGGTAAGTTCTTATACTCCCCTTTTTGTATTATAGTTTTCTGTTACATTTGTATTCATGTTTACTGTTTTATATTGTATTATATTGTATTCCTATCATTTGTGCATTGATTTTATTGTTCCATATTAACATTGTATGATTTAGGTCTGCAATGTGGGTCGGCATGTGTGATGTCCAGTATCCATTTTGTGTGTCAGGTTCCCATCTTGTTCCCATGCCCTGTTGTGTAAGTATGTTATAACCTATGACTCATACCTACCCACCTGTGACAGCTAAAAATTGTGTCTAAGGTGCTTGCTGAATGCTATGAAGATTAGACCAGGCATTTCTTGTCATCTGTTCATGTATTGTAAGCTGTATGTTGCTGCTAAGAGCCTAATTAAAGTCAAAGATTAGTGAGGCCTTGTATGTAGCGAGGCCTAGTAAATTTAGTAAGGCCTTGTAGAAGTAGTCGTAGGCTTTGTGACACAGTTAAAATTAACCTTATCAAATGAATGCAAAGGCTTATACTACTATTGGTCAGTCCTAAGTAAAGTTTAGAGGGGGAGAACCTGTATGGCTGTAAGTTATTAGCATAGCTCAGACATTATAAATTGGCTAGCACATCTGGAAATCATTAGATGGAAGATGCAGCAGTGTAAAGAAGCTACTGATTTAAAATTAGCTGCTGACCTAGATTCATGGGCTAGTGGATCTCGAGGAGCCAGACAAATGAATACCAGGGTCATTCCTGGTACCCCTCAGACATCCCTGATTAGGAGTGCCTGACTTCACTGAGCTTTGCAGAAGAGGAACTTGTCATATATCAGGCATCAGGGGGAACTGCCAATAAGTTGCTGACATGAATTATTGTTGTCTGTCATTCTTGCCTTATTATATATCACATGCAGTTGTGTGTTTGTTAAGTTAATAAACCTTTCTTATCTTTTTACCCCTGACCACTCTCTCAATCCCGAACCCTCCGCTGGCAGCTGGGATACCCAACCTATGTAACTTGGTTCCTGAATGAATGGGGATGAATGAGGGTGCTTGACAGACAATGACAGTAGGTCTAAAAATATGACCGAATGACCGAACCATCAATTCGAGGACCCAACCATCACCCTGCACTGTCCCTCCCTGGCTCAAGATTTGGAAGACAAAGACTGCTGCAGAAACCAGCCAACTCACCATTACAGACACCTAAAACTATGTCCTCACCTGGAATGCACATGCTCAGTAAACCAGGGGCTGGCCCTTGCCTGGGCATGCCCCTTGCCACTAGATTCATAGAAGGTCTACCCCTGTAAAAGCAGGTAGTGAAGACAGACCCAGTGGGATGCACTCTCTATCTGGCCCAGCACCATGTTGCACAACCTGTCCACCCAGAGGCCCTGCCGGCAACCCCACTCTGGACAACACCTTGCTGGAGAAGATTCTGACTGGCCATCAAGGATCAACTCGCAGCCCAGGATAGGTAGCTATCACCCACCTTCCTTCCCCAAGCAAAGGATTTGGACTCTGCTTCTCTTCCCTACCTGGACTCCGACTCCGATTTTGAAACCTCGAGTTGGGTTTTTGTCTGTTTCCTGACTGTTTCCTCCTTGCCACCACTTATCTGCCCCCTGATCTCCCAGCTTTCTGCCTCAGTTTTCAGCTCCAATCTCTCAGCCTTCTGCCTCTCTCTTTCCTGGCTGTCTCCTCTTTGCCACCAGGTTTTTTCCCTTGCTTCCACCCCAGCACCAGTGACCTCAAGTAACTCCAGAGCCACTTGACGTTAAGTAACCCCAAACCTCAGTTCCTCAACCCACCTTCTCTCCAGTTTATCAGTTCTAATTTGGTTCCCAGTAAGTTTCACTCTCTCACCTTAACCTTCCCCCCAGGTATCCCAAGTACCCCAAGCACACACATACACACACCTGTGGAAATAAGTTTAGCCTGGCCTCTTACTTGACTAAGAAGGGAGACAAAGAGAGAGAAAGAGAAGAGAAAAAGATACTGATGCTGATGCTACGTGTTTCAAAATGTTCTAAGATAAGAAAAAACCTTCATGCTTTGTTTTGTTTGATATATTAAGCTCTTGATATTGATCTATTGATATGTTAACCTCCTCCTTTCCCCCAAACAAGAAGCTGATAACTGTTCCCAAAACATAGTGGGGGGGGGGTTTCTGAATAAGTAAACTGCTTACGTGTGACAAACAAATGATCAACATCTTTCCGTTTCTCTCAAGGTTGCTTTGTCTGAACCCTGCATCATTTCTCGCTGTCTAAAGTATAAATAAGTTTGTAAACTTGTTGAGGTCAGAGTTCCTTTGAGAATCCTCCTTGTGATCACTTGTATAGCTTTAAATAAACCAAGATGGCTCTGCCAATTCGGATACAACCACAAGGCAGAGTTTGATTTCTTCCACACACCGTACCTTCCATGTTAGGAACTCACCTGTGTTTGTGTGGGTATGTGGTATGTGTGTGAACTAGTGAATATGTTTATATATGTCATCGTGTGCATGATATATGAATTAGTGATCTGTGTGTGTGTGCTGAGTGTGTGGGTACTGACAACTGATTGTTGTCTTATTTTTGGTGTGTGTATGTGCTTGAATTGGTGATAGGTATGCATGTGCCTAGGCTGATAATCTTGGATGTGTATGTGCCTGAATTGGTAGTGTGTGTGTACAACTAACTGATTTGTGTGTTTGTATATGTGCAACTGTGTCATACCCTCCCATCTAACAGAGCAATTTTTAGATCCCGAGAGTTGGCCTGAGCCTACTGGGCAACAATATTACCATTACACGGTATATATACTGGGCCTGTTTACTACTCCCCTTCCACAACCTGATCTACAGGCACACACACACACTGCACTCAACTTTTTAAGGCTTCTGCTCAAAAGTTGGACTGCTTGATATGCAATGGTAATGCTTCAGTTATGAAGGCAATTGCCTTATTTGTCTGGTCAGCAAATGTAAGTAAAGAATATTATGAAGCTAATTTCTTTATAGCCTAAATGTGTTTATTCATAACCTCCATATTTTTATATTGTTTTATGAGCTACTTTAAAAGTGTAGGGTGAGCCTAGGAGAAGGGCTGAATTCATTTTTTTATCCTTTGAAACTGTCATTATTTTCATAGTATCATAGTACCTAGGGTCAGAAGGGGCCTAGAGTAGGCCATCTAGTCTGACCCCCCGCCAATGGCAGGAAACGAGTGCCAGGGTCACAGGAC
>JAGPOW010002673.1:2974008-2984066 GCA_030014935.1 Caiman crocodilus | reverse complement strand
GTACCATAGTTACTTCATAAACAAGTACTAAATCAATGTGTTGTGGGAAAAAACTCCCTAGAGTTTGTTGTTTAGCTGTATAGGGACCAGACAACACGGGTAAAGTTTTACTACAGTATATTTGCTCGAGCAATGACTATTAAGCCAGTATGCCTCCCCGAAAGAGTGGGGAATTTTTTATACTTTTTTACAACAAGGCAAGACTACAGGGTTAACAAAAGTAATAATTGGGCGGTGCTTTACAGATTTTTATAACAGCATATTTTTATTAAGCTGTACTAGCACTTTTTAAAAGCTAAAAGTTAAGTAACAGTAATATTATGATACGTTAGCAAGAACTTGTACAGTGGTAGATACTTCTTAAGGACATGATCACTGTATTTAGAACAATGGCTTGTCTTGTCTTGTTTCTTGTTGTAGCTAATTTAACACAGTTAAAATGATTACTTAACATAAGCAAAGGCTTAGCTATCATTCTGCCTTGTGGTCAGCAACATTGCTAGGCCACAGGTCATGCCTTGTATTTAGCTACAAAGGTAATACTCCTTAATAATCTAAATTATTGTTAACCTAACAGTATGTTATTAGAAAATTATTTTATTTCAGGGTAATAACAAGCATGCTCACCACAAATGCACAGTAACTAGTGCTACTGAACAGTAGCGCCAGCATGTGTTTTTACAGACACTAACTAAACAGTAGCCTTATAGTACTGCACAATAGCTTATTATCACAGATTTTGCCTGACATGCTATTGTGCACTATTATTAGGCTACTGCGCAGTTAGCATCTTGCGTAGATGCACCTGCTAAAAGACATATTTAATCTGCATTTTTAGGTAAAACTAACACATACTTAATCTAAAGGCAACTATTTATATTTTCTAATGGTTTTAGAATTGAGTAGCTAGTTTCTAACTTCAAGAAAATAAAGAAGATGAAGAAAATAAAAAAGTTAAACACTAGACAAAACTTCATTTCATCAAGGGTTAGATCAACCTTTCTACAGATATGTGCATGGTATCAGGCTCTGATGAAAGGAAAATGAGACCTATGGGAGGGTCAGGACACAGGACTGTGTGTCTTCCAGCAATAGAGAGGGGTGGCACACCAACTAAAAACAGAAAAACAAACACCCAAACAAAAGACAGAGTTCATCTGTCCATCTGAAAAACCCTTTGACCAACTTAACCCTTCTACCAAATCTTCCAAGACTTCTTCCATGCACCTCCTCCTTCTCCACCATAAAGGACTGATATAGAATATATAAGCTGTTTCTGCTTCTGGTGAAAACAGTAATAGCCTATCCTAGGGCTAGAGAATTAACTCTTTCCACCCAGAAGCATTTTGTACTTGTTGTTACAAGCATCTCCAAAGGACTACAGAGATCAGTACATATGGGGAAGCACAGTTCCAGCCAACCCAGGACAGAGTCTATGCAGTCTATCTGTCACAGGATGTTTTTAATATTGTTTTCTACGATTCTGGAAAGGAGAAGGATGGAGAGGTGTTCAGAGCATATCTACCCCTAGATGCCAAGTGCTTTCAAGGAGACCAAAACTATCTACAGAGCTTATTAATCATACAATTGCCTACCATCCAACCAGTGGTCTGTGGAGCTTCTTCATTTATGATGCATCTCTATTATGGAAATGGCTATGGAGATGACAGTACAGACAGTACTTCTCTAACTAGTTTGGAGAGCATGAAAGGTGATGTGAGTAACCCACGGCTAGGCTTCTTTATAACCATGGACCCTCAACATTTCTAAGGCATTTCCCAAAGGTAGCTGTGCTGAGGTTCGGGTGGGGGGGAAAGGAGCGAGGAATACTGATGCAGAGATAGCTGACCTTTATCCACGATGCAGTATATAGGGGTATAAGAGTCTTCTGATGTTCCTTCAACTGAGAGACAATGGAAGACAATCTTGCTTATAAAGCAATGCTGACTTCTATGGAGTTGAGGTTCCAATGTTTAAGAAAAAGGTAAGCAGTTAGCTTTAATAGTTCAAACATATGTAATTCTTACCTAAAATAAATTACAGATCAGACGGGTCTCATGGAAAGCTGGTTTTTGATTTATTAAAGGAATTAGATTTCAAGTAAACTTCCTTTATTGTATAGCCCTATCAATTTTACCCTTAAAGCATGACTGCAGCATGGCTGATATTGCAAAAACCATGGGATAACAAAACATTAGTATTTATAAATCAGAAAATGTACGCTCTCCATAGTGAGGGCATCATCCTGTTTCATACTTCACCCTACCAGGCTTTTATAACCCAGCAGAGTCACATTACCTCAAATGATACAAAAGAATGCTTAATCTTTTGGCAGCTGATGAACTCTGAATATAAAGCAATTTTATATATTTTCATTCCAAAATTAAAAGCAGTTGGAACCTTTAAAATCCCTCTGGCAATATTATTTTCTGCTTCAATCTTTTCCAAGCTAGAAGCTGTCTGTACCTCTCACATAATGGAGAAGATTTTCTGCTGCAAAAAAACATCCTGGACCAAATCCTGAACTTGGTTCTGGTGGTACAGTCCCATTGAAATCAGCATGGATGCATCAGCTTAACTGAATCATAATGTGACTTGCATACAATACACGCAAACACCAAGTCCCTTCTTGAATGTCAAATTTTTAAATGAAAGGGACATTCCTAAACATTTCTCTGGAGTTTAAGACAACTTGACAACTTATAGAAAATTTAGAAAAACATTCTTTGTGAACTTTGGAAGTTCTCATAGTATCTTACACATATCTTCCTCCATTCTGTCTTACTACAGATATTTGACTGCGAAAGAGAGTTGTGTTTCTGAAATGTTCAGTTACTTGCATGTTTTTTCTCCCTTGTTCAATAAACAAAGGCAACTGCTTGGTTTATTGTTAAAGAAAGGATATTGTTCTATTAAAAATTCACAAATAAATAATCTTGGCTGTGGGAACTGCAGCTTTTGTGTGGCTCCAAAGCTCCAATGGAGCTTTTGTGCAGCTCCAAAGCTCCTCCTAGTGACTGACCCCTCCTGAAAGAGTTAGTTTCACTCTAGATGGAAGGCAAATATTCATGCACCCTTTCCCAACATGAAATCATGCAAGGTAAATTAAATTAACAAGTATATTTTCCATGATTTGTCTCAACCTCATCTTGTGATATTACTGTGGTAAGCTTCAAATAGTCTGTGGCCTTAATTTTGTTGTCCTGAGGAAAAATGCACATATTTAAGTTCATGCAGTAGACGTGACCATCCTTCTACATAAACATCCCACAAAGAGCGTGCAGCTTCACAAATGCAAAACTTCCTTAAAGAAGTACTCAATAAATATCACTGAATATCTAAAAGAATTACTTTAAAGAACACAGAACCAAAACTGAGATTACATTCATTGACTCATGCAGGATATAGGACATGGCTGGAATTCAGGCAGTCCAGAAAACTAGTGTGGAGAGGAACTGATATTGCATAAAGAATAGTGAAGGAGGGAGAAAAAAAGAGAGGGGAAGACTCCTAACAAACATTTTATCATTCCAGTCTGTCAGGAAAGACTCATAAAAAAACCCCAAAGAGAAATGAGCTGGGCCAGCTGCAACATGCAAGGAACTTGCTACTGGTCGGCATCTCCTCTTACTCTATGTATTTCAGACCAAGGCCAAGCAATATAGACTAATCAGGATTTGAGATACTTCAACTGACATGCACCAAATTGCAATCAGCTAGAAAGTCATGAATTCACCATGGAGGAGCTAGCAATGCACCATCTGATGAAGAAAGTTGTATCATAATCCAATATACACCATCATTACCTTTATTTTCTTTTGAAATAAATGTGAATGTTAAAAACTACAAGTGCACAAATTCTTAAGAAATGAAGTCTCCTTTTTCATGTAAAACTCATGCAGAAGCCAGAATAATAATTTTGCAGAATTTTCAACATATAGGATTGTTTAAAATCAATCTTATCTCACTTTCTCAGAAGACATTCACATAGGTATATAAAAAATATAATAGACCATTCCTTGATGCCCAAATATCTCTGCTGCAAACTGAATCTTTTGTATTTATCTAAATGTAATACTTAAGATCTGAACGTCACCCAATTAATATAATAACTAAATTAAAATAATCCAGCATGCATGCGCACACATGTGCACACATACACTCCCTCCTCACCTTTTAAGTAGAAACATACTTCTAGCAAAGTAGTTAATTGCTTCAAAAATATAGCTGTTCATGAACAGCTTGATTTTTGTTTCCATCTGCAATAAAATCATCTGTTCTACGTGGCAGATTTCATGAATTTTCAGGTCCATTTCTAAATTGAAATGGATGTTTTAATGAGAAAAAATGTGGGAAAGTGCTGAATACTTCATTAAAGCACATTATTTCCCTGTCACATTTCTGTATGTCGCTTGTAGATAGAAGAAAATTCTGACAGGACTTACTGTACTTGGTTTATGTCCATTGTGAATTTCTCTAGGTATTAAAATGATACAAATAGCATCCTACCACATATTCTAATGATTTGGTAAATCTGAATTTCATTTTAATCCTATTTAAAGGAGTTTGACTGTAAAAGATATTACAGTTTTTGGCATATGGTATATGTTACTTTTCAACACATAATTCTTTTTAATACCAATGAGTTATACATTTGCAAGAGCGATAATATATACAACTTTTAATGTATATAAAGAGAGAAGATTTTTATAGACTGTATCATATTTTTAAAAGCACACACACAATAGAATCTCCTACCCAGACATGCACATGATGAGGAACTAACAGACTGTAGAAAATATTCATATCTATTAGACTAATAAACACTCAATATTTTTCTATAACGTTTCTTACTATATTTGCCAATTACCACTTTTTTTTGGACTAAAACAAGTGGTTGCTCAAGTTTAAAAAAACAAACAAACAGGGTTTCTTTTTCTCCTGAGTCAATTTATTAAGCTAAAAAGACATTCCAGTACTACGTAAACCTGAAAAAAATAAGTTAGGAGAGATTGCTTTAGAATACAGAGAACAGCAAAAGGCTATAAAAACAACAAATATAAGAAGCCACATTTTCAAGTAATTGGACCTTTCAAAGTTGAGTGACTATGTTGCACATATAACCCCGCAAAACAATTTGTAAAGGGAGACTTCTTATCCTCTATTTCGGAAAACGGGGCAGATTTAAGATGATGGATGATCTTCTTTTATGACCTGGGCCTTCTTATTTTCAGCTGAATATTAACATACCAATATAATCATATCTATAAATGTTATGGCAAGGTACAGGAGGAGGAAGAAAAAAGAAAGCACTGAGGAAAGTTTTTTAATCAACTAAAGAAACAAAGACAGCACAAGTAAGTTAAGGGCATATAGATTCTTCCATTCAAGACTAAAGTGAACTTACTGTAATTGAATTCTTCTTTGAAGATTAGGAGAGCATAAAGGTATCTAAAAACTATCACTGTTCCTGTGGAAAAGACTTAACTTTACCGAGTGAAGAGCAAAGCCAGTGGAAAAAAAAAACAAACAACTGAGTCAGTAGGAGCTGGGACTGGCTCCTCCATCAGCATGGGCGTGCTTTGTAATAGCGTGCTGGGGCCGACTGATCGGCCGGAATCCTGGGGCAAGAATAAAAGACCCAGTAGGACACCATCTGAGAGGGCCAAAAGTGAGGTACATGACTGGCCCAGAGATGCCAGATTTAGAACTTGGTTCCAGTGTAGGGACCTGGTGGCTGCCCCAGGAAGGGGCTTTTGCAAGGATTCAGGGCCAGAGAGGGCCAAAATATTTACCTACTAAGTCTTCGTGGATACAGGACATCCACAATGGGGACTGGATCATGGTAGGACCAAGTAGGACAAGAATGAATAAACGACTGACCCACAGCAAGTATGAAGCCCAAGTAGGGAACAAGACACCAGGGGACAGGATGGAACCAGATCATGAAGACGCATAGACAAGGCAAAGGGGCAGTAGGGAGCACTTGGGCCAGAACAACATCCCAATCCTACTGCCATAAATTTTAAGGGCCAAAGCACCAAGATGCATGACCTACCAATTCTGATGATTCAGGCAACAACATCTTTGGTTGGAGCTAGGCGGGGTGTAGGGGAGGCAGAGCCCCAAGTAGGAGGAACAACTGGGATAATTAAGGAAGGCACCAGGAGGGATGGGACATACCATCTCCCTCCAAATTAAAATTATTCTTCCATCAAAGACGTGGCAGAAAGACCCCCTACTAACAGAACAGTTCTTTCCCTAAGGAAATGGCTAAGTCTGAGAGGACCCTACATACTCAATGCATAAGGGAACAGCACAAGAGGTTACAGCTCCCCTCTGTCCTTCAACATTATGCTATGCATAGAAAATAGAAAAATTAGGACATCATTTTCTGCTTAATTTACAGAGCTTCAAATGTATGGCTCCCATAGGATTAATAATAGCAGCGCATTAGTCTGCCATAACTCTAAATTTTATATTCTTTAGGGCCTTGTTACATGTACTTTGAGTTGCTCAAACATTGATCATTGTTGGTACTAGCTTGAGTTTGGAGTAGTCGTACCTTAAGGCTAAAAACTTTCTCTAACTGTCCTTTCACCAGCACAGTTCTGAATTGCCACTAGAAAGCTGGTAAGCAGGGGCCTGACTAGAAGCTACAACTTTGAGTTACTATTACAGAGCTGGTGAGCCAGACAGGCTTCTATCTCTGCTCTAGGTGGTGAGGTGTGAAAGATAGGGGGAGGGGCAGAACATGAAACTAGAAGGCAGAGACCTAATGCGTGTTGGCATATAATGAAATGGGAGGTGGAAAAGAAATGGGGGTGGGGGAAGGGTCGTGAAATGAAGGAAGTCAGCCACTAAAGGATAAAATAAAAATAAGTTAAAAAAAATGAAAAAGAAATATGTGTAAGCAGGAGGAACTATACCTCCTGATTGCAAGTAAGAACCCAGAATTAGTAGGGCTCACAGAAACCTGGTGGGACTCTACCTATGACTGGGTGGTGGGCATTTAGGGGTACACCCTATATAGAAGAGAAAGGACAGAGAGGAAAGGTGGGTGGATTGAACTCTATGTCAAAGAGCACCTCACATCATCAAGGATTAGCTTCAGGTTAGAGGAGGGTTGGGCAGAGACACTATGAGTCAAAGTACAAGGGGGGCATGGTGAAAGGGACCTTATGGTGGCTGTCTACTACAGACCACGCAACCACAGGGAAGAGCTAGAACAGGACTTCTCCAGTCAGCTAATGGAGGCAGTTAGATCAAGGGATGTTATTGTCATGGGTGACCTAAACTACCCAGACATTTGCTGGGAGGAGCAGACAGCCAGGTCTGACTGCTCCCATAGGTTCCTGGCTGTATTACAGGACCTTCACCTTATCCAGGAAGTGCACGGCCCCCCTAGGGATGATGCCTTGCTGGACTTAGTTTTGGCCATGGGGGATGACCTGATGAGGGGACTGCAGGTCCTTGACCACCTGGGAAATAGCAATCATCACCTGCTGGATTTCATTATCTAATGCATGGTGTCTAGGGCTCATACCAAGACTAAAGCCCTTGAATTCATAAGGGCCAACTTCAATGAGCTTAGGAGACTACTGGGAGAGGCACTAAAGGCCCAGAAGGTAGAGATGGGAGCCCACAAGGGATGGTCGTACTTTAAGGGGGTGATCCTCCAGGCACAAAGGATAACAGTCCCTGAGAGAAGCAAGGGGGATAAGAGCAGTCAGAAACCCCCTTGGCTCAGCAAGGGCATTCAGCAATGCCTGAGGACTAAAAGGGAGGTGTACAACCAGTTGAAGGGAGGAACCATCACCAAGCAGGAATACTCCTCCTTGGCCCAGGAGTGTAGGAGGGCTATTAGGAAGGCCAAGGCAGAGATGGAACTCAGCATGGTGTCCAGGATTAAGGACAACAAAAAGTCCTTTTTCAAGTACACTGGGAGCAAGAGGGCACCAGGCAATGTAGGGCCCCTGCAAGACACAAACGGTAATCTGGTGGCCACACCAAACAAGAAAGCTGATATTTTTAAGAGTTTCTTTGCCTCTGTTTTCCTGAACAGGGACTGGGATATCCCACCTACCAAAGGTAGGGACAATCTTGGGGATAGCTCTGTCAAGCCTTCAATCAGTGCAGATGTAGTTATAAATCTTCTGGAAGGGCTAGACGTTTTTAAATCTGCAGATCCAGATGCCCTCCACCAAAGGGTGTTCAGGGAGCTGGCAGGGGTCATCATGGAGCCTTTGGCCCAGCTGTATGAGCATTTACGGTCATCTGGCCAGGTGCCAAGGGGTTGGAATCTGGCTAATGTGGTCCCTATATTTAAGAAGGGGAGGAAGGAGGACCCAACTAATAATAGGCCTGTAAGCCTCACCTCAGTGCCTGGGAAGCTTTTGGAGAGGATCATCAAGGAGCATATCTGTGGGGGGCCTGCAAGGGAGATCATGCTCAGGGGCTATCAGCATGGCTTCACCAAAGGCAAGTCCTGCCTAACCAACCTGATTGCCTTTTACGACCAAGTAACTAAATCCTTGAATGATGGTGTCACTTTGGACATAGTCTTTCTAAACTTTAAGAAGGCCTTTGACACTGCCTCTCACCTTATCCTCATTGATAAATTAAATGACTGTGGCATTGATGCCTGCACAGTTGGATGGGTAAAAAATTGGCAGATGGGGCGCACCCAGAGATTAGTGGTGGACAGGTTGTACTCAACCTGTCGAGATGTGAGCAGTGGGATACCCTAGGGCTTGGTCCTCAGGCCTGCACTGTTTAACATCTTCATCAGCGATTTGGACAAGGGGGTAGAAAGCACGCTGTCCAAGTTTTCTAATGACACTAAGATGTGGGGCAAGGTAGACACAATTGAAGGGAGAGAGAGGCTGCAAATAGATTTAGACAGACTACAAAAGTGGGCAGATGAGAATAGAATGGGGTTCAACATAGACAAATGCAGGGTGCTGCACCCTGGGAGAAGGAATCCACAGCATTCATACAGGCTGGAAAGTTCCCCTCTTGAAAGCACAGAGGCGGAAAGGGACTCAGAGTCATTATTGACTCCAAGACGAACATGAGCTGCCAATGTCAGACCACAGCCAGCAAGGCCAGCCATACCTTGTCATGCATCCAAAGTGCATCTCAAGCCAGTCCAGAGAGGTGATACTCCCCTTCTATGAGACTTTGGTCAGGCCGCAGTTGGAGTACAGGGTCTACCATGTGTAGACCCTGAGACGGTGCAGAGTCACTTGGAAGAACTGGATGCCTCTAAGTCAGCAGGCCCGGATGAGCTCCATCTGAGGGTACTGAAGGCACTGGCTGACATCATTGCACAGCCACTGGCAAGATTATTTGAACACTCTTGGAGCACGGGCCCAGTTCCAGAGGACTGGAAAAGGGCCAATGTGGTCCCCATTTTCAAGAAGGGGAGGAGGGAGGACCTGGGCAACTATAGGCAGTCAGTCTCACCCCCATCCTTGGCAAAGTCTTTGAAAAAATTATCAAGGCTCACATTTGCGAGCCCGGCAGGACAAATTATGCTGAGGGGAAACCAGCATGGGTTCGGAGCAGGCAGATCATGTCTGACTAATCTAGTCTCTTTTTATGACCAGGTTACGAAATGCCTGGACACAGGAGATGGGGTGGATGTCACATACTTAGACTTCAGGAAGGCCTTTGATACAGTATCCCACCCCATACTGGTGAACAAGTTAAGAGGCTGTGACTTGGATGACTACACATTCAGGTAGGTGGCGAATTGACTAGAGGGTTGCACCCAGAGAGTCATGGTGGATGGGTCCATTTCGACCTGGAAGGGTGTGGGCAGTGGGATCCTGCAGGGCTCGGTCCTTGGACCAATATTTTTTAATGTCTTCATCAGCAACTTGGAAGAGAGAGTGAAGTATACTCTATCCAAGTTTGCAGATGACACAAAGCTATGGGGAGAAGTGGACAAGCCGGATGGCAGGGAACAGCTGAAAGCAGACCTGGACAGGTTGGACAAGTGGGCAGAAAACAACAGAATGCAGTTCAACAAGGAGAAATGCAAAGTGCTGCAC
>JAGPOW010002673.1:2952955-2964660 GCA_030014935.1 Caiman crocodilus | reverse complement strand
AGGGCAGGCTCTTTTTTCCCGGGCACCACCAGGGGTAACTAGGATCAATGGTCACAAGTTACTGGAGAGCAGGTTTAGGCTGGACATTAGGAGGCACTATTTCACAGTTAGGGTGGCTAGGATGTGGAACCGGCTTCCTTGGGAAGTTGTTCTTGCTCCTACCTTGGGCGTCTTCAAGAGTAGATTGGATAGGTACTTGGCTGAGGTCCTGTGACCCTGGCACTCGTTCATGCCATTGGCAAGGGGTCAGACTAGATGGCCTGCTCTAGGCCCCTTCTGACCCTAGACACTATGATACCTCTGCAGCGGGTTTTGTGTCAGCTGCTGTGAGTCTGAGGCAAAACCAGTTGTGGGGGAGCAGAAATAATTTCCCTGCACTCTCTGAGGCTTCCCTGGGCTATCTGTGAGATTCACAGGGCTGGGATTTGGGAGTGGAAGAATTTGTCTCTGCTCCCTGGGGCTGCCCTGGGCTGGGATACCTTTGGATGGGGTGAGAGGAAGCCCCCCAAGGCACGGACTCCCTGATGCCCCCATGCTGGGCTGCACAGGCAGTCACCCGGCCTGGATGACTTCTCCTCCATTCCTCCTATGGTAGTGGCTCAAGCAATCAGCAGTTGGGAAGGGAAAGGGACAGAATTCCCCTCAGCTCCCCAGGGCTGCCTGGGCTGGGGAACCTAGGCTGGTGGAAAACCTCTAAGAAGAGGCTCCCCCAAGGTGGGCCAGCACCTGGACCAGGGGCTCCTCAACCTGCTGTGAGGGGACAGCAGGGGATTGGGGGCATGTACTGGGGCACAGGCAACTTGAAGGCTGCTGCCACTGCTGTCACCAGCTTCCGTTGGCAGTCGCCACTCACCACCTGCACCCCTTCACTGCCAACGTCACCACTGGCATCTGCGGGCAGTCTCCACTTGCCGGTCACCACTGCCCCCCAGCCACTCACCACCATCCCTTCACTGCCAACATCACCACCGACATCTGCAGGCAGTCCCTACTTGCTGCTCACCACTGCCCCCCCACACTGCCTACACTGTCACCTACAAATGATGCCCCCCCCCAGCCTCAGGAGGCACCAGTCATTCATGTACTGGGGAGCTACTTGGCTGGGCTAGCAGTGGCAAGCAGGCTGAGAGATATGTTCTAGCAACCGCTGCCTACTGGCCTGGGTCAGTGTAGGCCTCCTCCTGCCTTTCCCAAATGAAAACAGCCTCAGTTCAGTTAGAGGAAGTGGCATAGATTGAATCAATTCTGCACTGGGCTTTTTGACTGTCTGTACTTAGCCTATATATATATTATTTTTTTCTCTCTACATGTGGGAAAAACGTAGCATCAAATTTATTATCAGTGGTGACTCACTGCAATGATATGTAATGGTATACAGCCTACTTTTTTCTCCCTGGAACTTGGTGGGCTGGGGGTGAGTACATATTTTATTTTTCTGTAGT
Organism: Caiman crocodilus; assembly: GCA_030014935.1. Taxonomy (NCBI): domain Eukaryota; kingdom Metazoa; phylum Chordata; order Crocodylia; family Alligatoridae; genus Caiman; species Caiman crocodilus. The sequence continues at coordinate 2,963,218 of JAGPOW010002673.1, read as the reverse complement.
TTGTGAGATTCTGAATGTCTGAAGACTTCAAAAATGTAGAATGTTTTAGACTGTGACCACTCTGATTTGGACAGAATATGTGAAGGCTTTCAAATAAGGTTGCATAAGTAAGAAGGCAAAAAAGAAAGATTTTGATCAACAGATTTGATGGCATAATGTTGGTGAATGCAAATGAAATCATATCAGTGACCTTAACAACAAACAGGATTAAGAAAATCAGGTTGGTAGGGGTCCCTGGAAGCACAAGCCAGAATAGGAGATATTTTTCTAGGTTATGATAATCCATTCATAATATTTGGAATAGATCATTTTTCTTTCTTTTATTCATTGTTCTGGATAAACCCAGGCAGGAACACTTCCACTGGAATACTTCATTCTTAGCATAAGAAACAATATTCAAAGTTGGCGTACCAATCTCTAGTAAATTACGTTTTCAAGATATCAAAATATTATTTTCTCCAAATTATGGCCCTCATATTCCATCAGAAAAAGCTTTATGCTTTTCAAAGCAAAACTAAAGGAAGTAGGTCTGAATTTCATTTTATCTTTTTTTTTTAATTACATTTTCAGTTTGATGATTATACACAACTATTTCACCTTTCCCTTATGAAGCATTTTTGTAAGAAAACAAAGTACTCGCATCCAAATTCTAACAGCAATGCCTATGGAATACACATAGAAATACATTTCTTTTTGTTTTCACTCCCCACCATTTTACTTGTACTGTTTTAAGATTTATTCTAAGAAATATTTTTGTCTTTTAGAGGGAACCATACATTTAATTTTAATTGACCAAATAATGGTAATGATATAACTTCTTGAATATATTTGATTTTTTAGTCGTGGTACAAGAATTACTAGCTTTAGTGCTGATCAGCTTTAGCATCTTAGCAGATACCTGTATTCAGTCTTATTCCATCCTTTAGATTTGAACACTAAACTGACACCAAACAACTTCCTATATGGGCTCGGTCTTAGAAGAAAATAGTTAACTAAGTATTCTTTCATTCTGGTGCCTGTATCTCAGAATAATGACCTAGCACTGGTGTCTATTCTTCTAATTAGAGTGACACATAACAGCAGCATGTGGTAAACAGAGAATTTTCCAACTTTTACCTGCTGCTTGTTTCCAAAATTCATTCCTAGGTGGTATAGGTGCTGAATTGGCAAAAAGGACTAAGAACTCACCAATACGTTATCCATTCCATAGCAGAGAGAGAATGGGATTGAACTTTTACCCTCTCTTCTCACATATATTGTGTGTAGGCCATTGAGAAATGGAGGCCTTCAAATTCAAAAAAGAACTCAGATTATTCTGCCAGTTTTGTACAACATACTAATATGCCCATAGTTGGCTTTGAGGAAACGCCACATGTCTGGGGATTTTCTGCCAAAAGTCTAGTTTCATTCATGGTGTTCTCAGTTTTTAGGAGTTGCTATGAATACTGCCTTGTGTGGTAGAGAGAAAAAAGATTAGGAGAAGACATGTATTCTGAACTAAATTCGAAGATATGAAAATCTCTGGCCAATGATTGACGACTGTAAAATTCAGATAGGTGTAACAAAGTATAGGATCCTAATATGACCCCAAACTATTATTTTCCTCCTTCTACCTTAGAAGCTCTAGTATTTGATTCCAAAACAGGCATCACTTGAACATTTCTATGGATTGCCTTGACTCACATTCAAATGGCAATAGACATAATTACAGCAGGCAATATGCCATATTCATCATCTTAAACAGACTTTTCCATAGCCTATTGCATTCTTGCTTCACTATTTCAGACAGCAGCATAATATATCTAGTAAACAGCTGTTTCATAATCAATTAGTTATCATTCTCTGTTAGAAAATAAGACTATTCACAATCCAATTGCTCTGCTGCCTTATTTATCTGTAAATTTGTTAATGTGACTCATTAGCAGACCTTATGTTGGGTTTTGCCTGTTAGGATAGTTCAGAGGTTCAATTCTAAGTGTGTTGACTCCAGTAAATCATAATGTTTCACCTTCTGAAGACTGTTCAATTGGATATTACTTCTGCCTTTTCTTTTCAGATCTACGAAATATACCCAGGTGCCCTTGGAAACTGTTCCCTGGTATTCTTAACTGTCAATTGCAACTCTGTTTCTGTATCATTTGGATGCCGAGTAAAAAGTATTCAGTCAAAATTACCAGTCAGTTTTAGGCGGCTGGAAAAGCAGTTTCTGGAAGCATGTAGGAGTATAACTGGATGACAGCTATACAGTCATTTTCCAGAAGAGAAGCAGCAAAAATAAGAGTCACGTGGAGAATAACATAGTGAAACAGACATTTGTAGCCAGCTATGAACTTATGTCAATTAAGAAGTAATCATTTAATTTTTTTACTTGGCAAATAATGATTGACTTTCCTATGATACATGTACTCAAATGACCCTTAGGAAGTCATCAGAAAAAGAATTGTAGAATTGATTTTAATAATTAATTAAGAATCCAATCAGGGATTGGTTTCAGTATGTTGAATAGCTCATGTTTACTAACTAAATAGACTAATATAACCCAGGCCTAAATAAAATACCTTACTGATAGCAGTTAATTTAGTATTTTATGGAAACTTCAGTTATTATGAATACTTTTTAAGAACTGTTGACGCTTGGGTTCAATGACTGACTTAAAAGTATTCCAGACATGTACCCTCTTTGCAGGTTATCAATCAGTTGCCTTATTTATGCTTTTGGATTGAGTTACCTGCATGAAATGATCCTATGAACCATCCTAACAGATTAGGAAAACAAATACTTCCTTCCCTTCCCTAAGATTCATGTCCACAAAGTTATTTGAAATAATGATACTTACAGTTGGTTACCCAAAACTTGTACCTAAATGTTTGCGGCGGAATGTCAGAAATTACTAGAATACCCTTGGGATTTAAATGAGAAAGCCAGAAAAGAAAGATGATGGTTTCCACAGTAATTTAGCAGCAGCTGGTGACTGTTGTTTAGACATTCTGAAGAAAAGTAGTTTTGAAACAAAAGCAATTTACCACTTTAATTAACAGGCTATTGAGAGGAACATTAAATGGCTATGGGTATGTACAGAAGTTGTCCATGCACAATTTAGAGTGCTGTAATTTAGATCACTTTTATAGCACTATAAAGTTGCAGCACTCTTAAATATAACAGAAGTGCAGTGTTTGGTGGGGGAAGGCCTCTGAGCTTCCTTGCATTTTCCAAACTGGGAGGCAGGGAGCACTCCACAGCCTCCTGTGGCTGCAGGAGACCACAAACAGCAGCAGACCAATGGCAAAGGCAGAGCTGGGATAAGAGGATGTCACTCAACCTCTCATCTTACCCCTGCCTCTATCCCCCCCAGCGCTAGGAGCAGGCACTGCTTCCCCCACAGGCCAGGCAGTAGTTCTCACCCCAGCTGACAACTGAGCTTCAAGCATCTAGTCCCCAGCCTGGCAGGGTCTAAGGGTTTGTGTGTATGTGTCCCATCTGCAGCATGCCCCTTTCGAGCCCTGTCCCTACCCTGGTTTGGTATTAGCAGGGATCACATCTGTCATGGAGCCAGGCAGCATGGGGCCAGGCACTAAACTAACCAATCTCACAAAACTTATGGAATACTGATGGAATCACCAAATATTTGATCAGCATACAGAAGTTAATTAAAGTGCTGTAAAAATACAGTGCTTCAAACTTAATACCTCATTAACAAGGGTTAATTTAAAATGTTGTACCCATTTTTAATATTTGGAAAAGCCATGCACTCTGTCTCAGGGCACTAGGGTGTGCCTGCTCCTTTAAACTGCCTAAAGAAAGGGCCCTAGGAACCATTCAGAAATCCCACAGGTGCAGGCTGCTGTGGCAGCAGGCTAATGAGGGAATTAGCTAGTTGACTGAAAGAAGGTAGGGCCCTGGGCACATATAAGCCCCAGGCCTGGGACTGAAGGCAGTTAGGGTCCTAGCACCTGCCAGGGGGCATGGAGTTCATGTCAAAAAGCTCCATGGAGATGTCTGGGTGCCTGGCCTGCTGGTGAGATTAATGAGTTTTAGGAGCTCCTAAAGTATCTGGGGCGAGGAGGCCACATCGCTGAGGGAGAAACTCACCTCCTTAAAGGGGCAGAATTGACCTCCAATGTTATGGTTGCTGTTAAATATGAGCCTCTGGGCTATTGCATATGATGTTGTTTTTAAGTTGGTGGACCAGACTGAGGCTATTTGGGAAGAAGATGACTCACTGGGGCACATTACTGTGCAGCACCCCATTACCAGAGGGTGCAGTTACTGAGGCTAAGGGTACAGGGATAATGAGAGGCCAAACTAAACTGAGGCCTCATCCCTAGAGACAACACCAAAATAGCATCTGCGAGGCATGAGAAGTAGTAAAGGGGCAGTTTTGGAACCACACATCTAGCCCATAAGGATCAAGGTGTCTCAAGAGGCACAGACTTTGAGAAAGTCCCAGCAAGGGATCCAAGGGCAACAGGATCTAGTGGGATTCAGCAGGACCATGACCACATGAACTCAGGGCCAGCTTCCCAACCTTTTATTTCAACCAACAAGATATGGCAGGTGAGACTAGATGGTGCCCACAGGATGAAACTGGCATGATTACAGAGCCCTAAAGACATCATGGCCATCTCTAGAGGCCCATGACACACTTCTTTTAAATCATGGCAATAAAACATTTTAAATGGTAAAAAAAAAACATGTGCACATGCACCCACATCAAAAGAGATTGACTGAGATGCTGCATTTCCTCTGTACACATACAGAACCAAAGATGATATTTGAAGTCTGGAGTACTCAAAAGAAGTTCAGTTCCATCCCTTACTGCAAAATCATCTTGTTCTTTTCAAAATGCACTTACTGCTTCCTTCCCAAGAAGCAGAGTGTAACAGGAGGGATGTCAGGGTCACCATGCTGTCACCTCCTTTACTGTGCCAAGCTGTCATCTTGTACTCTCCAATTCTCACCTGCCACATCCTTGATTTTGTTTTTTTTATAGGAAGGCTGCCTTCCTTCTTCTTGGTCACGGTTCTCTTGTCCCAGGTGTTCCATACACCCCCAACCCTATGGGCTATGCATAGCTCCTACCACCCCAATACCACACCCCAAGCCTCACAGACGTAATAGACGTTGTTCTGTCCCTCTCTCAATCTTCACGCCCTCTCTAGCACTCCATCTCTCAGGCCTTCTCGGTCACATCGCCCTGTCTCTCGGGCCTTCTCGGTCACACCCACACAGGGACTTCTCAATTGCCCCTCTCTGGGGCTGGGGTCTATACACCCCAAATGCTGTACCCTCACTTGTGCTAGGGTCCCCATTCTACTATGAGTCTCCTATAAGGCCTCCTCCATCCCCTAAAAGCCTCTCCCAAACCACTGGTCATAAACAAACAACACTACAAAATACTAGCCCTCCGGCTACAACTCAAACTGAAGCCATCCAGCCATAACAACATTCACTCCTACCAGAGACCCTTTATCTTTCCCAACCATGTTAGATACTGCTCCTATATCAGGCTTCTCCTCACATCTTTATTCAGAAAGCTCCTTCCTCTATGGTTGCTAGCAGAAAACTGCCTCTGGCTCCCTGCCTGTGCTTTATATAGAAGCCAGGCCCTGCCCTGTCTTATCAGCTGATGAGGCAGGTGTGGGTCATTATTTCCCACTAGTTACCCCAGCAACCGGCACCTGAGAGATTATCCCAGCTCTCTCAGTAGCAGGCACCTTAGTGCCCTGCTACACTGAGCTCTGGAAAGTACAAACCTGGAAAGCCCTGCTGACATTCTGTATCTTACCTTTTTTCTACTACCAAAATTCAGACTGTTTTCCTGGTTTGAATTATACAAATCAAGACAGGTTGAGATTTCCATTTTAAACCACCTTTTTGGAAATGCTGAACATTTTCAATTCTTCCTGAGTTCAATAGGAGTTCAGCGCACAAGTACCTAGACCTTATTTTACATTCTTATTCTTAAACCAAATAAGGACTTAAGCTCCATATGAATCTCAATGTGCTTCAAATCAAATCAAACTAATTAATTTAAAGTATCAATATGGTTTAAATTTTAAGTCAAGATGTAGAAGTCTGAGATTTCCAAAACTAAGAAAGGTCTAAGAAACAAACAAAAAGAAAAGTCAAATGCCCAGAGCTAGAACAGTGCACTGTATAAGTTAATTACATAATAACAATAAAAACAAGCAAGTCAATCTAAAACTTCTTGACTAAGTAGATAGGCAAAAAGCCTGAGACAGAATCAATTCAATCTACACAGGCTTCTCTAAACTGTATAGACTGAACTGATACTGAATATAACAGACATTTACTTTTCAGTTGGGAAAAGCAGGCAGAGGGCTGGACTGAACTAGGCCAAAAGGCAGAGGGCCCTACAGCATGCCATCCCTGTTTTACTGGCTGGTGCACAGCCCCAGGCCCCCAGCCCCTCAGAAGGTAAAATAGTCCCCTCCCCCCAGCCATCCACAAGTAGGGCATCTACCCATGTAAAAAGAACCCCAGGCTTCCAGTGCTTTCCCCTGGCTGGCCTGGATCTCCCTAAAACCTGGTCTGCCCAGCTGCAGGGGGGGGTGATCCTCGCTGCGATGCACCTGGGCCAGCATGTACAGGGTGCAGGGGAAGCCTCCCACTCAGGGGTTTCCCCATCCTCACCCAGCTGGGTGAGCTGTATAGAAAGAAGGGCCAGCCCCCACTGCCCCATGACTGCCTTCTGTGTCCTACCGGCTGCCACTGGTGCCAGGCTCTGGTGGGATGCAGTGAGTGGGCCAGAGGCTTGCACTGGGTGGCAGGGCCAGGCTGGTTCCAAAGTGCAGGGTTGGACCCTGGCACAAGCTCCCCAGGGCTGGCTGCTGCATCCTGCTGGCTGATGATGATGACAGGCTCCTGGGGTATATGTGGAGTGGCCCACAGGGCTTGTGCAGGGCAGTGAGAATGGCAGTGCTCCACAGAAGGCAAGATCGGGCCCTACCACCCAGTGCAAGCCCCATGACTGCCTGGAGCACTGACTGGGGGCTGGGCAGAGAGCAGCAAAGAGATCTGGTCCCTAGGAAAGTCCTGCCTGTGTTCCCTCCATCCCCACCTCTGCTCATGCTCCTTCCTTGCTGGCTAGAGCCCAGTCCCAGCTCTGTGGGAGCTTGCAAGTGGGACCAACTAGGCACTGGGATAGAGCAGTGAGCTGTATTCCAGGTCCCCTACCCACAAAGGCACTTGGGGTACTGGGGGCCTGTGACCTAACCTGAGTCAGGCAGGTATCTGGGAAAGAAATTCCATAGATCACTTTAACCTAAATCAGTTAAGTCTGATACTACACCTATACTGGTTTATCTTAAATCAGTTATTGGCCATTTTGAAAGTGGTTTATGTGCACTGAACTTCTGTTATTGATTTGAACCAGTTTCTAATCACTTATACCAGTTTTTGTATAATTTCTGTCCTTAGCCCTTATGAAAAAAAATTTTGAAATTCATCTGGAAACTTATTGTAAATTGGATAAATTAGGTCAATATATGTATATTAGACAGTAAACTCCTGGATTTAAAATGCTTCTTTTTCTGGATTTCCAAAGATGAAAGAGAAACTGATTTTCCATAAATTTGTATGAAGAAATCTAAACTGTCCTCTACCTAAGAAAAATATTTTAAAATGCATTAAAACAGCACATTTGTTTATTCCTATGTTCAAGGAGCAGAACAAAATGTGTATGATTCAGTAACCATATTTAAATGCAGATCATTTACTCCCATAGTAATAGATAAATAAATGTTTGTTTGTTAAGGAAGAAAAGTTAAGTGTCAGACTACACCAAGAAATGTACACTAAACTCAGCTCTCAGAATGAGGAAAAGTGAAAGGAATTAAACTAAGAAAGAGCATACATAATTTTAACTCCGTACATTCATAAGAAAACTAAATAAATCATTTGAACTAGACGAGTCCTAAGCAAGCAATGGTCTAGGAGCTTTCATGGCTTTCTTCTAGTAATTACAAAATATTGTTCTCTCTTTCCTCAGTGTTCATGGTATAGAAGAATGCACATAGACCATAAACAAATAATTATTGCTGATAAATGAGAAGTAAAAGTTTTCCAATTGCTATTGAAAACTATAATGCTATGTTATACATATAATATTACATTAAGTATGCAAAGGTCAATGCTATTTTTAGTACCAAAAAAACACAACTTCAAAAAGTCAAACTAAGATTTTGAATCTTTTTTGTTGGTTCATAAATAAATATTCTATGACTTCAGTCAAAGTTCACCATGACAAATTTTTCTCAAGGGCTCAACTTCTTTTTTGTAACATTGCATTATATCCCAAGAAGTGTATTTTAGAAGCCTCTCCTTTGCCAAATAAACCCTAGTTTGGATGGTTAAAGAATATTTATATTCTCCTCCAGACAAATGGCCTGGGAAATGTACTAAGAGTCACTGACCCAGTATTTCCCCTGTATTAAATACATGACATAAATGTAAGAATTAAACAAGCCAGCATGAAGATGAGTATGCAGGCAGTGAGATTGTCTCAAACTATCCCATTTAAGATTAATAAAGAACTCTTTTGGCCCAAAAACCTACTGTCTGTGATGCAAAACTATAAACCATGAGTAGTCATTACTAGGCTGATAATTATTCTAATGAGATCTGAATTTCTCATGGGCCAGTGCTGTCAGACTCCATATTCAGACAGAATATGTTGGGTTTTATCCGAAAAACGAGATTAATGACTTAAATCATTATTTATGGCCTTGTTTTTTAAAGAAATAAGAGGGAAATGGACTCCCTGTTAATAGGAAATATCCAATACTGGGCTTACGAACTAAAAACGATCTGTTTTCTTTCTAACACTCAGAGCCTGTCTTATACGCTTTACATGTATTTGCGCTACTTGCACAAAGAATAAGAGCCAAAACCTGACAGAATTTTCTTTTTTCTTTTTTTATCATTCACTGCTTCGTTTGACCTTTTCTTTCATATGGTTCTAGTAAAAACAATGATTCACAGAAATGCTATTTAAGTTTTATATACATTTTATTGTTCATTTTATTACACTGTTTTGCCAAATGTTGTAAATAAACTACAACTACTGCTACTACTATTACTATCATTTCACATCAATACACTGTACACCAGTACATTTGAAGTAATTCAGATTATGGCAGATTGATAATCTGAAATAGCTTAAAATCCTTACTATAGCATTAAATGTTAGTGTTCTAAACGCTAAAAATAGGTTAAATAATTTTAAAATGGCAAACAGATTTATGCCCTGTACCTGCACAAATGCCGTTGCCTTATATTATAAAGCTAGTTGAGTCATTCAGGTTTACAGTGAATTTCCTCTTTTTACCATACCAGACGATGGGGTTTTTTTTTACTTAGTAGTGATATAAAGAAAAATGTGTGGGTTTAAATCTCACTTATGGTAAAGTCAAAGCATCAAAATACTGAACTGGAGGATTTAGTAATAGAAATATTTCCAGCTACAAAGATGTATTTGTGTGAAATATATCAGTAAAACTTAAAATGCATTGGATGTGAAAAAAATATTGATTTCTGTCAAAAGCTTACAACTGTAGTTAATCATATTCCTTTGAGTGAAAACTCTATTCATCGTTATGAACATACATTTGTTCTGAAAGTGAAATAATTTCTATATTTAATTTTCTAGACAGTGTTCAGATCAGTGAAGTACTTTTCTCTGCATGTGTGGAAACCTCAACATAATGAAACAAAGCTAATTTATATGAACTAAGAGTCTACCCTTAAATTTCTGTGTTTTAGTTAAAATGAGTTTATGTGAAATATTTAGGAAAATTCATGATGTTTTCACCTACTTGGATGACAGAGTAGTAAGAGTTCCAGTTTATTATTTCTTTTTAAAAAGTTGGTTAAACTGGTTTCCATTTCCATAAATTATATTTTAAGTAAAACACTTTTTAATATTTAATTTTTGAAGTAAAATTGTTTTACTATCTATTTTTTTCCACCATTTATGAGCATGAAAAAAGCAACACAGTGTTAAAAGACTGGCCATACATTTTAATTTTATTGGATAGATTGTTTCTTTGGCACAACTGTATACTAATAAGAATAAGAACTATATGCTAGCTGCACTGGTTAGCACCTTCCTAGAGCTCTGAGCACAATCTACTACAGGTTTTCTCTCGGGATATAATAATAGTCATCACATATTTAGAACTTTTAATGCCTAGTAAAAACAAAACTAAAACTGTTCTCTGGCCTTTTAACAGCAACCACTTT
>JAGPOW010002673.1:2919052-2952559 GCA_030014935.1 Caiman crocodilus | reverse complement strand
TTTATCCTATTCCTTTAGACACTTTTTTTCTGACAACTTCACTTTTGACAACAGTGAATTCCAAAGCTGTATTTGTAGAGGAAAGCATTACAACCTAGGGAGCTTTAGTCAAACTTTTATTCATAATTTTTGCAGATACTTCACTGTAGTGGTTAGACTCTTTTGAAAATAGCAATGATAAGGCTCCATTGTAGAATTAATTTAAATATTAGTGATTCACAATATCAAGTGGTGTTTTTAGCATTTATTTAAATAAATGCTTAGCAATCTATAGTCGGTCTAGGGACAGGCATTCAAAAAGCCAGAGCTTGAATTGATTAAATCTTTGAAAGTCAGTCTAACCTGCCCAGATTGCACCAATTTGGAAGTGAACAGAAATTCATTAAATACAAGCACATGCCCACAGTGGATCAGGCCAAAAAACATGGGGTGCTAGAACAGCCCTTGCTTGTAGGGAAGCTGTGCTTGGTGGGGGCATGTCCAGGTCTCAGCAGTAGCTTGGTGTGAAGTGGTTGGAGAGGGGGTTTAATTCCCCCCTCCCTGTCCCACCGGCACAGACCCAAGTTTGGGTCTGCTGGGCACTCCCCCCTTGCTGCTGCAGTAGTGGGATATGGCCCTGTGAGGCAGAAGGGACAGGGTGGGGGGTTATTCCCCCCACAACACTAGAGATCCATAGCCAGGGTCTTCTTGCTTCAGCTGCTGCTGCTGCCAATTACTCTTTGCCCAGGACAAGCTGTGGGATAAGCTCCCTTTGCCAGACACCAGAAGGAGTGGAGAATAACCCCTACTCCCTGCCCCCAACCCAAGAGGCCTCCAACCCTGCCGCTGGAGCAGCGATGGGGCAGGGCTCTGATGGGGCACAAGCCTGTCCTGGTGTCCTAAAGCATGAACCTCTTCTCAGCAGAGGGCCGCAAGCGGGGGTCAGACCTGTCACAGACTGGGCAGGATGAGCAGCAGCACTGGGCCGAGGGCCACAGCCGCCCAGCACTGCTGCTATGACCCCTGTGCAGTCTGTAGCAGCTTTCCCCACCTCGTAGAGTGCTCCCTACCTGCTGAGAAGAGGATTACGCTGCCAAGCACCATGACAGAAGCTGGTGCCCCTGCCACAGTTGCTCCCTCCTTGCCACTCCAGCAGCCAGGTTGGGGTGTGGCCAGACACCAGCCAGAATGTCCCCTTAGGCAGGAGGACAGGAATAAGTTATTCCCTCCTCTGCCCTCAGAGACCACTGGGGTTTGGCCACTGCCTCTGTGGTTTGACCACAGCCAGGCATGGAGGGAGTTAATTCCTTCCTCTGTCCCCTTACCCACTCCTCCCCCCTGGGAGTGGGACTGCTGCAGAATTAACCCCCCTTCTTGCCTGGCTGCTGGCAAGCTCCAGAGGTGGGGGCCAAACCCCAGCAGTCCTTGGGAGGAGACAGGGGACAGAGGGAAGAATTAATTCCCTCCCTGCCTGGCTGCAGGCAAGCCACAGTGGTACAGCCAGAGCTGTCAAAAACCATCTGCAGTCTGCAGGGGAAGAGGGCATGGAGGAGGAATTAACCCCCTCTCTGATCCCTTTGCCTTAACAGGGCCATGCTGGGAAGGCGTCTGGCCATGCTCAAGGCAGAAGCGGCAGGGTCAGAGGGAAGCTGAAGGTTCAGCATAGTCCCATATACCAGGAGCGGGGTGCTACCCCCTAAGGCTTTGCTGTCACCACCATCTGCCTGCTTGGCACATGTGGTGCCTACCAGTAAGGCCAAGAAAGTCTTCCCTGATGGCATGGTGGCAGCGCCAGTGGTGGGGAAGCTGTAGGTAGCACCTGGTACCCGGTGCTGTGCTGTGATTCCACCGCCAGATAGGGGAACAGTGAGCAGGGCATGCCCAGCTCAGTGCCCAGTGGCTGCAGGTATAGGGCTCTGGTCTGAGCCTGTGGTGTGTAAAGCTGTGAGGGCCAGAACCAGCATGGACCCTGCCATCCAGCAGTCAAAGGGGCCACCAGGCAGCAGCTGCTCCCCCAGCTGCATTCTCATCTGGTTCTACCTCTGGCTAGCACCATGTGGGTGGTACCAGAGGAGAAATTAACCCCATCTCTGTCCCTGTTTGCTGCAGGTGGCTAGCCACAATCCACCCCCCACCCCTCCCACCACTGCTCCAGGCAAGGGTTGGAGGGGAGAAATGCCTGACTGGGGCTGCTACACCCTCAGCCATTCAGATACTTGCTGGTGTCCCCTAGGGAGAAGAGGGAAAAGTGGGGGGAATAACCCCCCTCGCTGCCACATTCATCTCACGGGGGCATGGCAGGCCAGCATCTGGCCATGCCCCTGCCCTTACTCTGGCTAGAGAGCAAAGGGGCAGGGCCAGCCATGCTCTCTGGAGCAGACAGCACAGGCCAGCCCATGGCTGCAAGCATCTGGGATGCTGGGGGTCTCTGGTTTAAGTTAAACCAGGAAGGGTCTGGAACAGACATTGCATTAACTGGTTTGACACAAATCAGTTAAGTCTGATACTATATTCAACAAGGTTTATTTTAAACCAGTTTCAGCCATTTTGAAACTGTTTTATGTGCACCAAACTTAAGTTCTGTTACAGGTTTAAAACAGTTTCTGATCACTTAAACTTGTTTATGTGCAACTTCTGTCCCTAGCCTTGATGTGTTTCAGTGGCGGGGTTTTTTGTTTATTCAGACAACTATAGAAACAAAATATCATCACAGGAGAAACATGCAGGAATTGGATGAGGTTGCAGTTATGACATCTTCATAAAGGAAACAATATACAACAGTCCTTATATATTTTCATCTCTACTATCAATGTAACAATTTATATCATCACTGGCAGTCCTTCAGTATGATAATGACAGTCTTCCAGTATATAAAGGAGTCATTAATGAGTCTGGAGATGACAGAAGACATGACAAACAGTTCCAGAAGGAAGGAGTGGATCCAAGTGATGTCAAGTCACAGTTCTTTCCTTTTATCTCTCTCACCTATCTCCCTTCATAGTGAGTGTGATGTCTTGCCCTACTTTACAGCACCACTGAGGACAAATCAGTGCTCAAGTCTGTTGGGTATTGATGATAATATCTCATTTCTACAGACTGGCTTTCAAGGTGTCCTTGAATGTCTTCTTTTCCCCACCTCTAGAGCAGTGACCATTGACAAATAAAAAGGACTTGTTTCAGGAGCCTGTTGTCAGGCATCCTTATGATATGTCCTATTCAATGGAGCTGGTGCTGTATAAACATGGCTTTGATGGTGGCATTCTTTCTTCTGCTCTTCCAGTTGATATGGAGGATTTTCCAAAGGCATCAATGATGGTAACATTCTGAAGTTTTCAATGTTTCTGATATTTGTTCAGGCTTCACACCCCTACCTCAGGGTAAGGATGAGGAGACATTTGAGTCCTGATGTCATGATCATCAAAGACACAATTAGAGACACCCAAAGGCAGCACTGGCTGATTTTATTTAGTGTTGAATATTATCATTTTGTTTACTTTTGGGGAAAGGTGACTATTAGGGAAAATGCTCAACATTCTCAAAAGACTACCCTTCTAACTGTAATATGTGGGGAAGCAGTTGGATGGCTTGGGGTATGCTTGATCTTGATTTCTGTGAAGTTGACAGCAAGTACGAGCACTTCACATGCTTCACAGAAGCAATCAAGAGTGACCTATACCTCTTAAAGTTAAGTGGGCACATTAAACACAATCATCAGCATATTAAAGATCAATAACAGAGGTGTTAAGGTGGTTACCTTGGATTTGGAATGTAACCAAAGGTGATTTGGTTGATGTTAGAGATTCCCGTCCATGGGATGCTGACTCTAGATGGATGTCCATGCAATGGTATGTTAATAGCCGTGATATAGATGGAAAAAAAACTGTTAGTACAATCAAGCCTTCTTGCTTGACTACAGTTCTAATTCTACAGTTCTAATTCTAGTTCTACAGTTCTCTGAGCTACTGCTTAGGATGATTGCTGTAATGTCATCACTCTAATAATAGTAACAAATTTTGGCAGGTATCCAAATCCCGCCAGGATCTTCCATAGTGCTTCTCTGTTGATTGAATTGAAGACCTCAGTCAGATCAATGACGGCCATAAAAGAGCACAGTGTTGCTCACAGCACTTCTCCTGCAGCTGTTTAACAACAAATATTGCATCTCTTGTACCACTGAACAGTCTGAAACATCACTGAGACTCAGAAAGGATATTTTCAGTGAGAGGAGTGAGTCTATTAAGAAGAAGGTGAACAAGGATCTTTCTAGCTATGGAAAGGAACGCGACTCCACAGTAATTGCTGCATTCTGATATATCTCCTTTCTTGAATATGGTTACAATTCTGGCATCTCTCAAGTCACTAGGAATCTGTTCATGTTTCCAGGTTTTCAGAATAATGGCATGTAGCTGGGGAGAGAGCTTTTTTGCATCATGCTTATAAATTTCAGCTGGTATTCCATCAGGACCACATAATTTGTTGTTCCTCATCTGCTTAATGGCTTCCTCTTGATAGATTGATTGGTCTGCAACATAGTCCTTAATATGATATTGTGGAAGGATTTTGATGGTGTTATCTTCCACATCAGAATCTTGGTTCAGAAGCTCTTGAAAAAATATATGTATAATGTTCAATAATACTAGAAGGGTGTGTGTAGGGGGCTCTAAATTGAAGCACTGGGTTTTTAAAAACACCACTTCAATTTAGAGCCATTTAAACCACCCTACCACCACCACCACCAGGCCCACAGGCACCTGGCTCAGGCAGTTACATGGGATACCGCAGCCGCAGACAGAAGCACTGGGCCCCCACACAGCTCAGGCAGGCAGGTGGGCTCTAGGGAAAAAAAGGCAGAGCCTGCCTTCCCAGGCTGCTGCCAAGTTGCCTGCATGGGCTTCCTGCAGAGCCCCTGAATGGTACAGAGCCCAGTATTCTGCTCCATGGTTGTAGTGCAGCAAACTAAAACTCCTCCGAGGAGTTTATTTTGCTGCACCCCAAGTCATTTAAGGTGCATTACACCACTGAATTTGCTACAGCGGCTGGAATTACTGCACAATATACTACCAATGCATGCAAACACCAACACCATTAAGGCAGTGGAAAACCATTTAGTGTCATGCGCACATGCCCCTCATTTTGTTTACACACAGCCAAAGATTCTGACCAGACAACTGATTTGCTGACAAGTGAACTTTAGTTCCCCCATGTAAGTTAGTAATTAAGTCCATATTTCTATACATATATATCCATACTGTATCTCCTCTTTAATAATCAAACCTGATAGGACCATCTCCCCATCACCTATCTCATTTTCACTGAGGAGCCCATGGGGAGAAATGATTGTTTCCACATATGTGTATTATAAGAATACATAAGCAAGGGACATGTGTTCATTTCTAGCAATAAAAATGTATGTGAAAATCCTAGCACTAGAAAAATAACTTGGGAGATGGAGCATGCATGTGTTCTGCCTCCTGACTGGTTAGATACAGAAGTGAAGTCTCCAGCCAGGGGACACAAGAGGGCTGCTCCTTGGGTCACCCCCTACCCTTAAGGGTTGATCGAGAGCTTGTCCTCTTCGCTGCCAAGGAAAGATGCCAATAGGCAATTAGAAGCTGCTGAAAAGCAGCAGCTGCAATAGAGGGTGCTTAAACCTATATGGCTGAAAAGGATGAAAACTGTTCTCCTAGCCCTTCCCACTCCCTGTCCCCTGCACCAATCAAGTTCATCTTCTGGCTGGAAGCATCCTGGGGCTCCTAGAGGGTTCCTGCTGAAGGAGCATAGTCCCCACCCTATGCATTCTACTGCATGCATCGGACAAGGATGCAGGTGCACCCAGGGTGGAGCCCTCCTAGTGCTCCAGAAGAATCCCAGCCCTTCCAATCATTTGGCTGACAGAACAGGGCGGGGATTCTCTTGTGGCATAAACCAGACTGGTGCCCTGGGAGTGTTTCCACCACCGAAGAATCCCCTCTACTCTATATAGCCCTCTAAGTTACCTGGGAGGAGTGCATCGGAAAGGGGTCAAGGCAGCATGGCAGGGACAAATCCAGCTGTACTAAAGCCCCCCTCCTCTACCCGTATGCACAGATCAGTTCCCAGTCTAGACAGAGATGCCTAGGATGGTTCCAGACTGGGAAAAATGTACAATGCCCCCCCACCCCTCAATAAAGCCCCAGGGTTATCTAGGTCTATTCAATGGTTGAAGGGTGGATACTGGATGCACAGGAGGGTACCCACAAGGCACCCTGATAACAGACTATCAGGGAACCAGTGCTTTCCCTCCTACATCTACCTTAAAGGGAGGGAGAGAGAACAGAAGACACCTTGAGTTATTGTAGAAGGGGAGAGATCTTCCTGGTCATAAAAGGAAGAATTTACTTGGATTTTCTTCTTCAATAAACCCCTTGAATGGCTGTACACTTTCTTTTTGTACTGAAAGAAAGGGTTTTTTCCCCAGCACAAATGTAACACCTGTCCATAGTTAAGCATTTATGTAATAAAGATACCAGATTTTCATTCTGTACAAGTAGACTTATTCTACTGGGTCATTCAATAAACATACTAGCATATTCAAAGGGATATTACCACCAACTATACAAGTTATTCTGATCACTTGTCTCAAAATATTTGAACCTCTGGGAACAACTGCCAATTATGGAATAAGGAGTCTCTTTCTCCACAACCTCATCGCCATAATGTATCACCATTATGAAAGAATGTAAGATCACAGGCAGATAAAGGTACCATTCTGTGGGGTTTTCTATGAAAATTGTTTTGTGTGAAACGCATGAAACATAAATTACTTCATCCCCATATTTCTCTCCATTGTTCTATTTTCTCTCAGCTCTTTCCCAAGCCTTCACTTCATCTTTCTGTTCATCCCCTTCTCTATTAAAAAGGGTTAATACTAAAATGGATGCAATTTTCTTTTGAGTCCACATATGTCAGTTTCTCAAAGAGGGTAAGTGCTCTAGTGAATGCTTATCTACATTTATTGTTATTATAATATTATAATTTGAAGTTATTGAAAAAAGGGGCTCCTGGTCCATTAGGGTTATAGTAGTTAATAGTTAGTAAATTTATCAACTATTAGTAAGAGGATTGCAATATAGTGGAAGAGCATAAGTTTCCTGGTTAGCTTGAATTTTCCAGAGCTGTCATAGTTCATTATCAACCTCAGGAGCTAAGTACAGAGAGTCAAAAACCCCGAGGCTGAATAGATTCAATTTTTGCAGTTAGTCTAAACTGAGTAGATTAAGCTGATAAGCAAGCGAACAGACATTCACTTTTGATTCTAGAAATGCAGCCACAACCTTACAGTGGCCCAGGTCAGAAGATGGGGAGTGCTAGGACACATCTCCCTGCTCTGCTGGAGCCGACAGCTTAAGCCAGGGCTTGCCCACTCACCTTGCAAGAGGGGGAGGGAAGGAGTTGTAGGGGAGTTGCAAAGCATCCTGGAATGCTGGGAGACTGTGAGTTAACTTGAATCTGAAGGGGATCTAGGACAGAAGTTTAATAGACTGATTTAGCCTAAATCAATTAAGTCTGATGCTACGTCTATCCAGGTTTATCTGAAACTGGTTTGGGACATTTTTAAAGAGGTTTATGTGCACTGAACTTCTGTTGTGTTACAGACCTGAATTGGCTTCCAAACACTTATACTGGTTTATGTATAATTTCTGTCCCTAGCTGGAAATGTACATTTTGGTGCATGCAGGAAGAAGTATTATTACCTATCTCTGGTATTTTTAAACATCAGGATCTGGAGATCATATAGCAGCTGTGTAATGCAAGCTAATAATTAAATATTGCTGGAAAAGGGCTAACAGCATGCTACATTGTATTAATAGATATATTGTATATAAGTCCTCAAAATATATTGTTCTCTATGTCAGCTTGGGACTCAACAAGTAGTAATATACTCAGTTTCTTTACAAACCAGATGTTAGTTAAATACTAAAAAGAACTAGTTGCAAACTTAGTACAGGCAAGATTACCTACAGGCAGGGACTGGGGTGGCCCAGGTACCAACGCACACACTTGACAGCCCAGAGGCTGCAAGTTGCAGGCTGTAGCAAAAGCACTCACAACACAGCCTGTCAGAATCCAAAGAATCTCAGAATCCTACTAAATACCTTGTCACAAGGATATGAAAAAGGAAAGTACCTAGAGAGGCAGTGAGACCTCTGTCACTGGAAACTTGTATGTGCAAATTTGACTAACATTTGTCTAGGATGATTTAGACAGATAAACACCTACCTTACGCAAGGAGCCTTAGGAGCATGCCCTCTTGAAGTCCTTTCAAGCTCCATTTTCTATTATACATACAAATTATACCAGCTCCAACAGAAGAGAATGAGAAAAGGCCATCCCAAAATAACCAGACATAGTAGTTTAATGTTTAGAGTGCTTCTTTACAAAGTGAGGATCAACACCCCAGTCTTTTATGTTCCTAGTGATGCTATCCTAAGGCAAGTGTGCTTGCTTGCTTGCTCACTCTCTCTTGCTCTTTCACTCCTTGGCAGGGAAGGCAGCACAGGGAAGGCATCAGGCCTGAGGGATTAACCCATCCAATTCTACAAGACCTTCTCTCCTGTCCTCAGCTCAGACATCTTGAGCATCTTCCAGGAGGGCCTCAGAGGTGGAGTTCTACCAATGGGATTATAGTTTCATAGTAGCTAGGGTCAGGAGGGACCTGAACAAATCATCTAGCCTGACCTCCTGCCACAGGTAGAAATGAATGCTGGGTTCAGAAGACCCCAGATAGGTGATCATCCAACCTCCTCTTCAATTTGCCCAAGGTAAGGGCAAGGACCACTTCCCTGGGAAGTTGGTTCCAGATTTTGGCCAACCTAACTGTAAAATCATAGAATCATAGAAATAGGGTAAGAAAGGACCTTGTAGATCTTCAAGTCTGACCCCCTGCCTGGACAGGAAGAAAACTGGGCTCAAATGACGCCAGCCAGGTAGGCATCAAGCCTCTTCTTAAAGACCCCCAGGGTAGGAGCCAGCATCACTTCCCTTGGAAGTTGGTTCCAGATCCTAGCCACCCTAACTGTGAAGTAGTTCTTATGGATGTCTAATCTAAACCAACTGTCCAACAACTTGTGGCTGTTATTCCTTGGCGCTAGGGAAAACAAGGCCTCCCACAACCCCTTCTGGTCCCCCCTAGTGAGTTTATAGATGGTCACCAGGTCCCCTCCCAACCTTCTCTTGTGAAGGCTGAACAGGTTCAGGTCCCATAGCCTCTCATTGTAGGGTCTGCCCTGCTGTCCCTGGATCATGCGGGTGGCCCTCCTCTGGGCCCTCTCAATGCTGTCCACATCCTTCTTGAAGTGCGGTGCCCAGAACTGGACACAGTACTCCAGCTGTGGCCTGACCAGTGTCACATAGAGGGGGAGGATCACCTCCTTGGACCTACCTGAGATGCAGATGTCAAGATGTCAAGCAAATGAAAAAAAGTTACTGCCTTCTGATCTCTACCTAAACCTATTCTCCAACAGCTTATTACCATTGTTCCTTGTCACTCCAGGTGGTACTGGGGAGAAAAGGGCTCTACCTATTTGCTGTTGATCTCCCCTGATGAGTTTGTAGGCAGCCACCAGGTCCCCCTCAGCCTCCTCTTGCTGAGGCTGAACAAGTTCAGGTCCCTCAGTCTCTCTTCATAAGGCCTGTCCTGCTGCCCTGTCACCAAGCTGGTGACCCTCCTCTGAACCCTCTCCAGGCTGGCCACATCCCTTTTGAGGTGCAGCGCCAAGTACTGGATGCAGTACTCCAACTGCAGCTTGACCAAAGTTGCATAGAGGGGGGGTATCACCTCTCTGGACCAGCTTGAGATGCACCTTTCGAGGCATGACAAGGTATGGCTGGCCTTGCTGGTTGCAGTCTGGCATTGGCGGTTCATGTTCATCTTAACAGTGAATAATGACACCAAGATCCCTTTCTGCCTCTGTGCTTTCAAGAGGGGAACTCCCCAGCCTGTATGTATGCTGTGGATTCCTTCTCCTAAGGTGCAGCACCATGCATCTGTCTACATTGAACCCCATCCTATTCTCATCTGCCCACTTTTGTAGTCTGCCTAAATCTAGTTGGATCCTTATGTTGTTGCCCAAGATGGGGAACCATGATGACATTAAGAAATGAAAACCAATATATCTCCTTTGTACTGATTACAAAATTCTGACCAAAGCCCTGGCCAACCAGCTTAAAATGGTCATGGTCTCAGTCGTAAGCTGTAGAGGTCCAAGCAAGGAAGGAAAACATTACAAAGATCAAGACGTCAAGCAAATGAAAAAAAGTTATTGGCCTTAAGAGACCTAATTTTATGTTTCATTCCAGGATAAATACCTTGAAAGCATAAGAGGTTATATAGGTTCTTCTTTTTCCTTCAGCTGTTCTTGAGGCTCAAAAGCCTCCAAACTCTAGAAAGATGCTATTTTGCAGACCTAGCTTACAAAGCATGTTTTTAAGCTAATGAAAGTAAAAGTTATACTGATGTGACAAGCCATTGATTTCAAGTGAATTTTCTGATCCTAAAGCACAGTCACAAATGTTTCTAACTGTGATTTTGAAAAGCTACCACCTTAGCATATATATGTTTCAAAGTTATTACTGCCATGCAGTTTGGAACATTTAAATATTCAGTGTTGATTTCAGCATCCATCCCTACTACAACATTACAAGAGATGCAAATCTTATGTAAATACAGAATCTCTTTTAATTCTCAAGAACATTAAGTAGATTAATCTAAATAGATTCATTTGTGCCATTTGAAATGTATTTAAATGTATTACTATAAACTTCAGACAAACAGAAATAACTGCCCTGAAGGAATATCAATGACTGCTTAAAATAATATTTTTTCTACTGTCACTTATGCTTAGCTTTGTGCCCCATGTGAAAACAGAGGTCATGGAGCTCACCTTAGTCTTCCCCAACCATATAATACATGGAGAAATAGCACTGAAGATCTCGAAGATCCATGAGAACAGCACTGAATCAATTTTGCAATGTTGTTGTTTTATGCCTTTGTGACAATGGTTTGTGTGTGTGCAGATGTGTGCATCTCCAAACATATATGGGATTACCAGCACTTGATGGTATACATCAGAGCCTTTTTAGAAAACTACCCAGGGTATGACTAAGTAGGAGTTTCTCACATAAACCATCTCCTGCCCACCCATTACTTGTCTCTTCTTTATCTCATTCCAGGTCACGTTCTCTAATTTTCTTTCTTCTTATCCAGTTGCCTCTCCCCTCCCCAATCCCTATTTTTGTTAGCATCCTTAAAGAAATATATTGTCTTTGACAAAATTTACTTTTTTGGTCAGGCAGCATTATTGCCCCTCTCTTCTCGAATAGCATGCTGAATGTCTGTTAATCAGTTACGTGATATGTCGAAATCTGCTAGACATACATGCACGTTAAAGGATTATATACAGGCACAGAGAATAAGGAAACATGTAAAGAGATTGGGACAAAAATAATACTTAACAAACCAGAGGCACAAGATGTTTTACAAAACAAACAAAACTACAGTCCAGTAGTATTCGTCAGACATAGAAAAAAAAATGAGAAATTGAAGAATCCCTACTGGATTCCACTCCTTTATTCACTCTCAGCTGCTCCTTTCCTCAGCAGATGTGCCAGATGCTGGGAAAGCATGGCATGCTGCCAGTTTTACTCCCTCAGCTACTTTAGGGAATTGAATACTGACTGATGAACACTCCTTTTCTGGCCTTCAGAACCCTTTTATGCCCATATTTTCAGACAGAGGTAGAAGACTAGGGAAAAAGCATGCTGTTATTTTTGTTCTGAGTAGGCACCCAACTCTCATGATAATAGTAAGAAAGAAAAAAAGAACAGAATTAGGAATGGGTTGGGAAAGAAAAAGGCAAAAATGAAAAGGAAATAAAATAGGAAGCCAAGAACCCAGAGAGGAGCAAAAGGAAAGGCTTTTTAAAGCACTATGGCTAGAAGCTGGGGTTGTCTAAATAGGTTTAGTTTCCGTCTCATATGAGCCAATCTGTGCCACATGAACAAAGTGCTTCACTTACAGTTGGTTAATAACTGCACAATAACCAAACTGCACATAATCATGGATAATCACAGTACATAACTGATTTTATTCCTAACTTTGCTACCATTAGAAGTACAAGACATATCTTTGGACCTGCTAGGGCAGGGGTAGGCAAAATTTTTTGGCCGGAGTGCTGAAAAAACCACAATGTCTACCTTGAAAGGTGCCAGAGTGCAGAGCCCAGAGCAGCTGTTTGCAGGCTCTCAGCTGCAGCTGGCCCACAGAGCCTGATCTGCTTGCAAGGCTTGCAGCCTCCCAGTCACCTGCTGGGAGCAGCCTGGGCTCTGTGGCTGGCAGCAGCTGCTTAGAGCCCAAGCTGGCGGTGGTGTGCCAAGCAAAATGGCCTTGCATGCCATGGTCAGCACACATGCCGGGAGCTGCTGACTCCTGTGCTAGGCATTTGGATCCCTGCATTTGTTATAAAGGCACCAAAAACAGTTTCTATGGGTGCCTGTACATGAGTGTGGAGCCTGCTCTAATGTGCTGTAATTACAGTGCATTGGAGCATTCTATTAATCAAGTCTGCTGGAGTGTGGTAATCATCATGCTCCAGCAGCTTCCTGCATCTCATGTATCAGTTGCTCTGCACTTCAAAATGGTGGTGGGAGCATTTGAACTAAAGCTCACTGAATAATACTGAAGCTCATTCAATGAGCTTTAGTTCAAGTGCCCCCACTGTCACTTTGAAGCACAGGAACACTGATACACTAGATGCTGCCCTCCCCATGCCCGAAGCATGTATAAGAGTGCCCTCAAATGCCAACATAGGGCAGAACATCATCTGAGCTATGCAGGAAGTAGAATATATGTACATTAATACCCATCTCAGGTAATTACTCAACAAAAACCTGTTCACATCTGGAGGTAGTCTTTTAAAAAAGGTAAAATAGAATTATACTTGGAACATTTGGTGATACCTGTGGTAGACTTTAAAGACAGGTGACTGCTTCATGGATGACCTCTCATTTCACTGTATACATGTAATACTAACATGAGAGGCCAGGATTTCTTAAAGTGATATCTTTTACTGGGCCAACTATATAGTTCAGATATAGTTAGACAAGCTTTCGAATGCAAGATATTCTTCCTCAGGTCTGACCAGAAGAGCCAGGTACAGTATAGAACAGTAGAGGGAAGGGATAAGAGAAATTTCCAGGGGTAGCAGAAGATCTCTGGAAGATCAAGGTCTATCAAAAGACAGAAGGACCAGTCTCACCTTTCATGTGTGAAAAGGATTCAGGAATCAGGTAACGTAATGTTTCAGAAAACCAATGTCGGTGTTAAGTCCTTGGTTCTTAGTGTCCAGCCAGTTTTTGAATTTTTGTTCCTAAGTTCCCCTTTTAAAGGTGTTAGTTATATTTCCCATGAGCATGAGGAGAACAAGATCAGAAAGGGAGTGGGTGTTTTTCTGAGACATGTGCTTCTAATAGTATGTATGTGTCTGTCCTTTATATTATTTCTGTGAGAGTTCATGATGGTACATAGTTGCTGTTTCATTTCACCCACACAGTTGCCATGAGGACACCTGTTGAGTTAGATCCAGGTATATCACATGTGTAGAAACTACGGATTGTGATGGTTTTGTTATAGGGGGAAAGGTGCTGGAAGAAGTGGCAGTGCAGATGTGCTGACAGGTTAAGCATTTCTTGCCAAGGCATAGCTGTGTCCCACATGATGTCTGCTGGGCAGTGGACAGCTTGCTTCTGGTGATGAGTTGGACAAGGTTAGGGGGTTGCTTGAAAGTCAGGAGAGACAGGGCTGTGAGTATTTCTCTCAAGGTCTGAACATTGTCAAGTATAAGCTCTAATTGTTTGATGGTTCTTCTAATTGGTTTCAGTGTGGGGTGGCATGTGACTATAAGGGGTATGCAGTCACAGGTGGGTTTCTTTTTTCTTCTTTTTGTATTACTTGTAATACTAGTATCATAAAAAAACTGCCATCATAGCTACAGCATCACATTTATGCTACTACAAGGGTTAGAATGTAAGAGCTGTTGCCATTCTGAAAGGCTCCCCGTTTAAATTGCTTCAAATGTACCTATGTCTACCATTCCTGACTGTTTGACTTTTGAGAAGAATACACTATATACTGCCTGGCTCTGGTCAGCGCTGCATATTGCAGACAGGAGCACAGCTCCTGCTGGGCCATGTGTATTGCCTGCACTCCCTACACTTGCATGGCACAGAAAGCAAACCCATAGCATGGGAGGGAAGCCACAGGCTCTGGAGTCAGCTGGGGCAGGGAAGGCACCCAGCTCCAGTGTCTGGAACTTCCCTCCAGTGCTGCAGAAATGCAGGGAGCACCAAAGATAGAGACTACCCGGCAGGGGTTGCGCTCCTCACTGAGATGTGCAACGCTGGCTAGAGGCAGGTACCAGTGCCTGCTGCTGCACCATTGCAGGGGTGTGGGGAGGGTCCCCATACCCTTCCCACCCCGCCTCCCTCACACCCCACCACATGCACACACCCAGTGTTGCCTGTGTTGACTGCAGGAGGGGGCAGTATGTTCCAGAGCCACACACCCACCCCCCACAAATACCACACAAGCCTCCAACATACCCTTTGCCACCACACACAATCACACCCCCTCACTAAGTCCCCCAACACCCTCCCATGCCCTAGCACACACACACACCCTACCATACACACAGATGCCCCACCATACACCTCCCATACACCCATACCCCACCATACACACAACCATACCCATACACTTAACCACACCACACAACACAATACAAGATTGAGCAAAGTATTTATTTTGAGTTAGTATGCAATCACTTCTATATACAGTACACAAACACAAATCATGACAAAAATATTTTTTGTAATAAAATTAAAATGTTATAGTAGGTATTCAACTTTTACTGTATAATTTGTTTTTTTTCTGGTTCTAAAATGGCAGCCCCCTCCCCCCCGCCCTCCCAAAAGGAGAATTTCCAGTGGGCAAGAGAGGGAGTTCCAGTGGCAAAGGTCAGGGGGTTAGGGGTGGGACTTCTGGTCCCAAGATGGCGACTAGAGGGTGGGACAACTATCAAGAGGTGGGGGCTACCCAGGCAGCCCTTGATAGCTCACTAAACCTTGTTAAGTGGCCCTCCACCCAAAATAATTGCTCGCCATTGGCCTAACAATACTGTGCAGTACGCTATTAGGACATTTTTTACTGCCATGCTACAGTGCAGTATAGGCTAATACACAGTAAGTATCTGTCGCAGACCACTGAGGTGCCTGCTCCTAAAGAAGGAAAACTGCTAGAGAAAGAGCCCTAGCAGTGAATAAGGTGCCCAGATGTTGGTTACCAGGGCAACTGGAGCTAGCAAGCAACCCACACCTGCCAGCAGTCAGCTGACTGAAAGGGGCAGGGCCTGGCTCCCTTATAAACCCTAGGGTCTGAGGCCAGAAGGGCAGTTCCCTGACAGCAGCCAGGGAGGAAGGAGCTCTCCCTGAGCAAAGCTGAAAGGAGAGGTCTGATTGCAGGTACGGCCTGAGCCTGGTAAAGGATGGAGCATCCCTGGGGTGTTTGAGTAATGTGGTTATAGCCAGGTGGCTTCAGTATATGTTATAGCCAAGGGGCTAGTGTTTTTGTTTATTGGTTAACATTGCTGGTTTGGGTGAGTCTAGTAGGGGCTGGAGGAGGCCTTATAGGGGACCCACTGCAGTGTGGAGACCCCAATGCCAGTGAGGGCACAGCCCTCAGGATGCAATGACCCCAGCCCCGGAGAGGCCCCAGGGAAGGGGGCAGTGAGGAGCCCCAGGGAAGGGGGCAGCATTCATGAGCTCCAGAGAGGGCACAGAGCCAGACAGGGCAGCAGAGGGCCCAGAGAGGACAAGGGGGGCCAAATTACAAGGCCCTACCCAAACAACGTCAATTCCATCTGCAAGGCTTGGGGCGTGGTAAAGGGGTGGTTGGAGCATAGCCCATAAAACTAGGGTGCCCCTAAAGCACCCATTGCAGAGCGGGACCCACAAGGGGTCCGGGATTCCACGGGATCAGATATTACAACAAACCGTATCCAAGAGGACGAAAGGCAGCCTCCCATATTATTTATTCTCCATCAAAGATGTGGCAGGAAAGGATCAAGGGTGTTCACTGGGCTAACCTGGCACAGTAAGGGGGCCTTGGGGAGATCATGACCATTCTCCAGGACCCCGCCCCACGACAGTGTCTCATGCAGATACACCCAGCAACCAGTAAGCTCATAGACAATGACACTCATACTTAACATACAAGCAGCAAAGAAAAAACACTTTCTTCTCTTTATTATGGCATGAAATTCTTGGAGGGTAAAATGCTTGCTATGAAGGAAAAAAAGGACAAACAATGGCACTGCAAGAATTATAGAGGAATGTGAAAGTTTAGATTCAATATAGAAATAGGTTTACCAGCCCCAGGGTTTCTTGTTGGACCACCCACCTCTACAGGCTGGAATCAGTCTGTGGGTCTCATAGCTGTGAAAGCTGGAGCCCGTACAGGAATAATATAAATCTCTGCTGTTTCAGCACAGCTCCAGAACCCAGGGAGCTTCCCTTTTTCTTTACCTTTCACTGAAAACAGGGGTTTTAGTTACCCCTGGTGGTTAAGAGCAGGGGAGGGAAAAATGGAGGACAGAGGAAAAGCAGCAGCAACATTAACTATCTGAATTCCGCAGCCCCACTGAAACAGCAACTCCAAAAACTGTGGATTAATACTTCCACCACCAATCCTGGATTATCCGTATCTAGTATGCGGGAGGCCCTGAGTACGTTACCAGTTTTAGAGCTGAATGCTACTGAGTAATGAGCATTATACCTATTGCTAGGTATATCATTTGTCCAGAGTTTTGTATAGGCATTTAGTATTTTGTTACATTTCAACAAATTAAACTATGTTACTTGTTCGTTTTTCTGGATAAAGCATTCCTTTATTGTATCATTACCCTAGCAGTCCCCTGTCTCTCCAGTGCTACTTGAGTTATGTATGGTTATCATATTTTCAGAACAGAAAGCAAGAGCAAATTGATTCATGGGAAGGAGGATATAAGTGGCTCCCACATGCCATTACCATGAAATGAATCCTCAACTACAAAACTCTAGTATATCGAATATTTCTCAAGTAGTTCAAGTACTGACAACCTGAATACTTGCTTTCTCAATGAATACTGATCCCATTCTCTATTTTGTTGTCTTTTTTTTTAAGGAGTAAAAATATTCATAAATAAATTTAAGTTAATATACATGCATAATTGCAGGAAAGTGGTAGGTTATCACTTATTTATCTGAACACAACAGAATTATCTTGATCTTTTCTCTTACATGTACAATAAAACAGAGTGATTCAAATAAACAAATATATCTAGCTCTTGTACCAAATGTTGAAGTGATACATACATTTTTATCTTGGGATAGTGCTACCATGTTATAAAAAAAGCTTTCTGAAACTGAAAAATGACAGCAAAATGCAATGAAGAAAACATGAGAGGTCTTTGAACTTTTCCCTACTGTTCCCCAATCAAACACAAACATTAACTGCAGGAGACCAGCACGTCTCTGGTTTTTGCCCTGCAGGATTCCTATGCTACTTCTATTCTGTGCAAAAAAAAGCATTAACTGAACCTCTCCA
Source organism: Caiman crocodilus (assembly GCA_030014935.1). NCBI lineage: Eukaryota > Metazoa > Chordata > Crocodylia > Alligatoridae > Caiman > Caiman crocodilus. The sequence continues at coordinate 2,934,903 of JAGPOW010002673.1, read as the reverse complement.
TAAGGGTCTCTATTATAACATTAACTCCAGTATACAACTACTGCTCTTTGGCTTCCCTTTACACTGAAGATTAATATAAACATCCATTAGGTTCTATTTCAATTTAAGTAGGTGTATTTCATCTCCTGCAGATATAAAAAAAGAAAGTATATTGATAGTCAGAAGCCAAACATTCTGAGTGCACTATTTTACTACCATAACAACAGCAGCCTTGACCTTTTTATCAGCTAGACTTTTGACCAAAAGTAAAAAACATTGAATAATGAAAAGAAGAGCAGATCAGTGCTTGTTCTGTACTTTATTATTGTCTTAAAATGGAAAATGAAAACATAATGTTCGCTGTAGCATTTGAAACCAACTAATTAGCTTTGAAGACAGTTTCATCAATAAAAATAGATTAAGAGTAACTTGATAGGGTAAAACAAGGGCAGGTAAAATTCGGCCCATGGGCCAAATTGAGCCTGTGGCAGACTCCATTTTCCAGCAGCCCCTGCCCGTGTTACTGCTGCCACGTTCCATGGAGTTCCCAGCAATGGTGGTGCCATGACAGCATAGGTCCAGGGTTTCCATGGAGACCAACCCCAGCAGTGCTGGCAGGGCATGCAGTTAGGCAGGGAGCTGCTCCAGGGCTGGGATCTTGCAGCAGTGACAGTGTTGTCTGGAACTGTGGCAGAGATCTAATCTGCTGCCCACATGCCCTGGTCTTTGACCCATTATGGACAGTCCTTGACCCTGTACATAAACTGCTTATCCTGGTAATGTAACTCTCTCAGCTCCACAGTGACAAAGGTACCCTCCCTCAGACAGCAGGTGGCCACCAGTCAACCTTCTCTTGGACCTCTGCAGTGAGTTCCTGGAATTGGACAGTTCATTCAAATACCACAGCAGTGGGGGTGCATGCAGTGACCAGCCTGTCCACTCCAACCCCCTACATTGAGGGTCCCATTTGCTCTTCATCTTGCTTGCACTGTCTATGCACATGTCTCCAGTGCTCTGCAGGTGTATAAACCACACTGTGGAACACCTGCATTCCACCTCTCAGCTGGGAAAGCCCAGACGCCTGGGGTCTATCTCCCTACTGCAGGTACTGGGAGGGCTAGGAATCCCAGCATCTGGGATAAGCCTATTCCAATTCTCCAGGAGGAGAGGGAGGGAAGGAGTGTGTGTGTGTGGTGGGGGGAGAAGGAGTTGCTAGGGGAAATTCCCATTTCCTGCTGCATCTTACCTACAGTGGTGCTCATAAGTAGATGCTCTGCCAAACAGCGGCTGGAGGCACAGCAGCAAAACCCAAAGTTGTGGCTGTTGTAACGCTTCAGCTGTGGGGCTCAAAAAAAGCTTTCAAGGCATGTTTGGGTAAGGATTGTGGCAGCCTACAATTACATAAGAGGAGTACATCAGGACCTGGGAGAACAGCTGTTCACCAGAGCACCCCAAGGGATAACAAGGTCTAACAGCCATAAACTCCAGGAAGGCTGATTTAGACTAGACATAAGAAAAAAGTTCTTTATGGTGCAAGTGTCCAGGGTCTAAAACAAACTGCCCTCCAGAAGTGGTACAAACACTTACTCTAGACATTTTCAAGAAACATGTGGATGTATTTCTTGCTGGGGTCACTTGACTCCAGCTGACTTCCTGACTATGGCAGGGGGGCTGGACTCAATGATCTCATGAGGTCCCTTCCAGCCCCCAACGTCTATGAAAACTATGAAATCTATGATGATCCTGACCACCCCACTACTGCCAAGTTTCTAGGCCTGTGGACAGTCTGGCAGACTGGGTACCATGGCCTTGTGTGTTGCACTAAATTTAGGTAAGAAGTGGGGTGAATGGTACTTAAACGATCTTTCAGAATAATGCAGTCTAAAAGCTGTTCCTACAGCATTTTATACCAACACCAAATGTGTCGCCCATTGGGCACAACTATGACACAGAAGCATTGGTCAAGCTGAACAGACTGAGATCTGGATACAGACGCTTCAAAACAACAATATACAAGATGGACACATCTGGGACCCTTTGTGTGAATGTGGTGTCCAACAAGCAGCATAGCACTCAATTGAAAGCAGCAATCTTCACAAATGCCCACATATGATAAATGGAATCTGCACACTGAGTGATAATACCAGACAGTGGTTCATAGCTGGCCAGAGGGAACAGGGGTGGGGTGCTGGTGGGAGAAGTTGGAAACAGGGGCTTTGCTGCCTCAGGTCACTGAGAGCCTGGGGGTGGGTCTGGCCCAGCGCTTGGGCAGCCTCTGGCCAAAGCTAGAGTGCTGCCCTGGGAGCGTGGTGAGCAGAGTGCCGCAAAGTCCCATGGGTCGCTGGCGGAATACAATCTCACATGAGTCACGATGGAACGTGGTACAAATGGTTATTATGGTACGCTAATATGCAGTGCTGAAGTTTGATATCACAACCATTCAGGATTATTTTGGAGAAGGATCCACCATTTTTAAAATGCCAAATGTGCCCTGATTGTGTTTACAGCTGTACAGCACTTTCTGTGAGCTTATCTCATAATACAAGTAGCTTGTATACCTGACTTACGGTGCCATCTTGCTATACTTTCTGCCTGACTTTAGACTGACACAACTAACCACCTTTGCTAGAGAGGGTGCAGGCAAAACACTTTTTTAACTGGCTTAGACTTATTGTCTTATACTAGATACCTATTTAGGTTAGATCCAATTGTTATTTTTAGCCATATTCTGAAGAAATCAATTATTCTATAAACAGCCCAAATTTAAGTCCAAAGAAGAATTAACTGGGACTGCTCAGGAAATATGTTTTTTATTCAGCAGAAAATTTATATGAAACTGAAAGTGTTCCCATTTGCACTGATACTCTTCTTTCCTTTTCATTAAAAATCCAGAAAATCTAATCTTTCAACTTTCATTTTTTTCTACCTAAACAAAGTAGTCAAATAGTAAAAAACAGATATTTCCAATGGAAATAATGGTCTTGATGTAAAGTAATTTTCTACATAAACATAATTTGAGATGAAAAGTTCAACAGTGGTACAATTACTGGTGGATGATGAAAAAGCCCACCGCTACCTCACATACACAACCATGTGAACAAATATAAATTGTCAAATTAAATAAATAAATAGCATATGTTCTAATTTATTTAGCTCCATATAGAGAATTTAGATACATTGTTTCCACTGACTTAAATTTACTAAATTTCTAAATTGAAATATTTACAGGTAGGAGTGCTGAGAAAAGCGAGTGTAAAAAATTAAATTATGCCTTATGAAAAGCAACGTACGTTTAGAAATATGAGCAACAATGTTATATTTAAATTTAAGTTCTTGTAATAATATTTAAGTTCTGTAACATTTAAGTTTTTGTCTACATTTCATAGTGTATGTCCCTGACTTTTAATCACCATCTAAAATGATTATGCCGCTAAAAATTATTTAATTCAAGTTTTGCTTCAGTTTGTAGCTATAACGCCTGATTTCCTTCCTTGGGATTCCTTAGATGGTCACGCACATCATACAGTTCCAAACAAGGCTGCACACCTACTCAAGTGATAGCCTGTATCATTCACAAGCAGAGTTTTCAGAAAATCTGGACCCACAAGAAACTAAGTATTTGGAAAAAAAGTCTTAGTAATGTAAAAAACATTTTTTAAAGATACAAGTGATATAGAAGAATCCCAGAGTTTTGAGAAATGGTAGTAGTCACAGTTATGATATGCTGCATGTGAATCTGTCTATATTCCTAATTCATGTGCTTCATTTTTTAAACCACTAGTATTGTAGCATTCAAATTAAATCTAGAGGAAGGATGGAGAGAATAACAGGTAGGGTCAATGTTTGGTGTTACTCAATCATGAGTCTGATGTTCACTATTTGCTGTCAAGTTGTATTTCTTAATTAACAAGATAGAAATGAAGTAGGAAGAATCACTTTAAAGGAATGAAGGGTTAGACTAAGATATAACCCTAAATAACCTCTGAAATTATCAACTTAATAAGAGTAAGACTATGACAAATGCAGAAATAATTATATTTTCTAGGAAAGAAGGATCTGAATTGGAAGTTATTTAATCAATACACACATTTACTAAGGAAAGCCAAGTAGCAAGTTGCTCTAAATAATGGAAAGTTAATACAAAAAGTAAAGGAAACATTTAGGAAAATGTATCAATAAAAGGATAATTTGCTCAAGTAATGATGGCAATTTTTGATCATTAGAGACTGAATTACCACTACTAAACCAAAACAAATTACTGAATATGGTATATTGAATTTTTAATGACGTCAAACTATTTCTCTGTGAGCTCATCAGTACAGCGCTATGAATACTGACAAAACTTAATCATTATACAAAAAGAATGGGAACAGCTACCCTAATGTGATGCAGTGTCTTATTTTTAGCTAAGACAGAAGTCCAATTTTCTAATTAAGTTAACAGGTGTCATGTTTTCCTTCCATCTATTTTCTAGATCCAGGGCAGAATGCAGCTACAATCCACAATACATACTTGCAGCTGTTGCTTTTATACTTTACTTCACTTTATTTTTTAGGAAAAACACAATCAATATAAAAGAAGCTGTTCATTGCTCCCACTTAAAAAATATACTGAAATAGGAAAGACTATTTCAGGCTCATACAAAGCATAATATGAATACTGTGGTAGTTTCTGTGAGCCTCAATCAAGATCAGAGCCTCACTCTATTCAGCACTATACAGGCATATTCAGAATGAAAAACTTATCCCCTGCTCCAAACAAATTATACTTTAACCTCTATCCTACTATGAACTAGCCTTGTCTTCTACCTTTTGACTTAAGTATCGCTGACCAGTCATTTCTGGGACATCAAGAGTACCTACAAGAGGATTAAGATCACACTAAAGGAATAGACATATGACAGATGTACCCCGGTATAACTGTGGTACATAAAATACACTCTTCACTGGTGTAAATCTCTCTATTTTGAAGTCATTACACCACTTGTATGCCTGCAGCTCTAGTCAGCTTCCTCTCAGGGTAACACGTGTTCAAATATAAACAGACATTACCAATGATGAAGGTCTGTAATAGAACCCACTACATTCAAGTACCTCAGAAGATCTCTCTGTTTGTTTGCTCCAAACTCTGGTGTCATTTACACCAGTGTACAACAACAATGTAGGTTATGTTGATCTTACTATGACATTTGTCGACACCCTTAGCAGCTAAGTTTGCTTCTGAGCATGGCATTAAACCTTAGGAACAGAGCCAGCAAAAATTTACAGTTTCATAGTTGGTAGGGTCAGAAGGGACCTAAGCAGATCACCTAGTCTGACCCCCTGCCATGGGCAGCAAAGGATGCTGGGGTCAAATGACCCTAGCTAGGTGACTGCCTAGCCTCCTTTTGAAGACCCCCAGGGTATGAGCAAGCACCACTTCCCTTAGAAGTTGGTTCCAGATCATAGCCACCCTCACAGTGAAGTAATGCCTCCTGATATCTAGCCTGAATCTACTCTCAGTCAATTATGGCCATTGTTCCTCGTTACCTCTGGTAGTGCTTGGGGGAACAGGGACTCTCCCATTGCCTGCTGGTCCTCCTTGGCAAGTTTATAGGCGGCCACCAGATCCCCTCTCAGCCTCCTCTTGTGGAAGCTGAACAGGTTCAGGTCCCGTAGCCTCTCCTCATAGGACCTGCCTTGCTGCCCCCTGATCATGCAAGTGGCCCTCCTCTGGACCCTCTCGATGTTGTCCACATCTCTCCTGAAGTGCAGCAACCAGAACTGGATGCAATACTCCCGTTGTGGTCTGACCAATATCGCATAGATGAGAGGATCATCTCCTTGGACCTGCTCGTGATGCATCTATGGATGCATGACAAGGTGCAGTTAGCCTTCCTGACCATGTCCCTACATTGGCAGCCCATGTTCATCTTGGAATCAATAGTGATTTCAAGATCCTTCTCTGCCTCTGTGCTGATGGGAAGGGAGTTCCCCCGCCTGTAGGTATGCTGCTGGTTCTTCCTGTCCAGATACAAGACCTTGCACTTGTCCATATTGGAGCCCATCCTATTCTCATTCACCCATCTCTGTAACCTGTCCAGATGTAGTTGTAGCCTGTTCCTCTCTTCTAGCATGCTCACTTCTCCCCACATCTTAGTGTCATCTGCGAATTTGAACAAGGTGCTATTCATCCCCTCATCCAAATCACCAATGAAAATATTGAGAAGTGCAGGCCTGAGAACCAAGCCCTGGGGAACCCCACTGCCCATATCTTTCCAGGTCGAAAATAACTCATCTACCACCACTCTCTGGGTGCAGCCCTCCAGACAATTTGTGACCCACGTGACTGTGTAGGCATTGACACCACAGGTGTCTAATTTTTTAATGAGGATGGGGTGAGAGACAATGCTGAAGGCTTTCCTAAAGTCCAGGAAGACTACGTCCACCACCACACCTGCATCCAAGGCTTTTGTGACCTGGTCATAGAAGGCTACTAGTTTGGTCTGACAGGACCTGCCTCTAATGAACCTGTTTTGACTGCCCCTTAGCATAAACTCCTTTGCTTTCCCCTTGCAGATTTGCTCCTGTATAATTTTCCCAAAGAGCTTCCCCAGGACCAAGGTAAGACTAACGGGCCTACGGTTTCCTTGGTCCTCTTTCCTCCCTTTTTTGAAAATGGGGACCACATTGGCTCTTTTCCAATCATCAGGCACCTCACCAGAGCACCACGAGTGCTTGTAAAGCTGTGCCAGGTGCCCTGCAATGACCTCTGCCAGCTCCCTAAGCACTCTGGGGTGGAGATCATCAGGACCTCCTGATTTGAACACATCTAGTCCCTCCAGAAGTCCCTGACTAGGTTCTCACTGACCCTGGGCCTGGCTGTACCTCCCCTGGCTCCGTCAAGAATCCCACTGAGGGGGATGTCCCTGTCCCTGCTCAGAAAAATGGAAGCAAAGAATCTGTTAAAGAGATCAGCTTTGTCATTTGGTGTTACCACCAGATTACCAAGCATATCCTGCAGAGGCCCCACATTATCTGGCACCTTCTTTTTATCCCTTATGTATGTAAAAAAGGACTTCTTGCTATCTTTGATCTGGGTTGCTAGTCCCAGTTTCATCTCTGCCTTAGCCTTCCTAATAGCCCCCCTACAATCTCAAACCAAGGAGGTATAATCCTCCTTTGTGATGGACCCTCAGTTCCATTGGGTGTATGCCTCCTTTTTGGCTTTGAGGCATTTGTGGATGTTTTTGGTGAGCCATGGGGGCTTTTGAGCACTCTTTCACCCTTTGATCCTCATGGGGATTGTCATGCTTTGGGCTTGGAACCTTATCTCCTTAAGGAACGACTACTCTTCCTGGACTTCCAACTCTCCTCCCCTCTGGGACTTCAGTGCATCACTAACTAGTCTCCTTACCTCATTGAAATCTGCCCTCCTGAAGTCCAGGCTGCTGCCTTATCTTTAAATTATCTTTAATGTATTTGATTAATCTGAACTGCAAAAGAATCAGGAAACTGAAAATTAAAGTTTGGATTGACCCAAGGTGCTCCTAACAATTTGTGACCGTTATGCCTAGTAACCCCAGGTGGGGTCCCAGGGAACAGAGCCTCCCCCAATTCCTGCTGGCACCTCCTGGTGAGTTTATAAATGGCCACCAGATCCCCTCTCAGCCTTCTCTTGTGGCGGCTGAGTAGGTTCAGGCCCTTTAGCCTCTCTTCATAGGGCCTATCCCGGTGCCCCTTGACCATGTAACTGGCCCTCCTCTGGACCCTCTCAATGCTAGCCATATCCCTCTAGAAGTGTGGTGCCCAGACATGGACATAGTACTCCAACTGTGGCCTGACTAATGCCGCATAGAGGAGAAAGATCACCTCCCTGGACCTGCTTGTGATGCATCTGTAGATGCATGACAAGGTGCGGTTAGCCTTCCTGACCGCTTCCTCACATTGGCGGGTCGCATTCATCCTGGAGTCACCAATGACTCCAAGATCCCTTTCTGCCACCGTGTTGACAAGAAGGGTATTCCCCAGCCTATAGGTGTGTTGCTGGCTCCTTCTCCCTTTGCAGTATCTTGAACTTGTCTGCATTGAATTCCATCCTATTCTCATCTGCACACCTCTGTAATTTGTCTAGATCTAGTTGGATCCTATCCCTCCCCTCCAGCGTGCCCACCTCACCCCACAATTTAGCATCAGTGAATTTGGACAGTATGCATTGGACACCCACATCCAGATTGCTGATAAAAATGTTGAACAGGCCCCAGGACTGAGCCAGGAATCTCTCCAGGTTGAAAACGATCCATCCACCACCACTCTCTGGGTATGACCATCTAGCCAATAGTTCCTATAGACCAGTTCCCAAAGGTCATTTCCCTTCACTTCTCTACATTGAGAGGGACAATTTTCCTGCCACTGCAGGGCCTGGGCATGTTTAGCACACACCGTAAAGAAAAGCCACCTTCTGCATTCTCAGGCTGTATACTAAATACCATCCCCAGAGTCACAAGGAGCTTTCATCCTACTGCCTCGTGCTTGTCTGTCTGACCCAAAAACAATACTCCACTGAGTAAAGAGGATGAGAGAAGTGTACTTGAGTTTGCCTCTCCTCTATTTTCCCCAAATAATTGCAAAACCTCCCACTATCTCATACCTGCTGCCATGGAAAACATGCTGCAGGTGCTCAAATATACCAGGTGAGTTCTGAGAAACAGTAGGAGTAAATTAGAGGAGTTATGTCCACATTTCTCTTGGCATCATAGAGGTATCCCATGATCAGTCAGGTAAATGTCAACCAAAATAGAATACACTCTCCTAAAAGAACTCCAGGATACCCACCAATATGACAAATGAGCAGCAAACCAATTCAGCATGGCACAGTGCAAAATAATGGATAAAAATGCAGGGTATAACACAAATAACCAGCCTGTTGCACAAATGGATTTCATACATCGTATTATACCACAGAATCTGCAAACAACGCCTATGGTTTGGTAGTGCTCCCCGTCCCAGCAACTTAGGTGTCTTCCACATGACAATTATTTTCAGTAGCAGAGTACGCAGCAGATTTCATGGCATTTATGGTTCTTATTCCTTTTAGATGATATTATGGTCTGCTTGGAATGGATTTATGACTTTACCTTATTACTCCATGTTTTTCACTCTATTATTGGTCTAACAACAGTATATTGTACAAGCGCGATAATTTAAATAATTTTATAAGATCAAATTTCAGTTTCATGTGCAGTCACCTATTACAGATATAGGACTGGAAGGGACCTTTTGGATCAACAGGTCCAGTTACCTCCTTTTACAGATTTGAAGTTTTTCAAAATTATGCTGTTGGCAATTTTCAAAATATTTCTAGAAAAAAAAACCTTCATAAAGCCATCATTTAAAAGAAATTCCAGACACCTTAAATTGCCAATTCCAATCTAAACCAGTTATTTAACAGCTCTGCAAATTACTTCAGTCTCTAAAGAAAATTATGTGATAGAGCATTTAGATGACAGACACAACTGCACTGTGAAAAATGTATCATATAACATAATAGTGACATTTTCTTTTGCTGAAGAGACTTGTTCATTATTACCCTCCACCATCAGTGGGACCAGTAACCCACAGTTACATAATAGGTAAAGGAAATCTATTACATGAAAGAGTGCAAAATAATGTGGTCTTCATACCCAAAGAAAATTGCTAAACTTTTTGTGTAACAACTACAATGTGATTTTAGTTTAAAATCTTATGCAAGTATAAAAGATAATGGCAATATAGGGTTGAAAGGGACCCTGGAGATTTAGTCCAACCATAAAGTAATTTGTCCTTACAGAATCACTATGAGGACTCAATATGGATGTCTCCAATATTATTTGCAGGGAAACTAATCTGTTGAAATGATTTACTCAGTAATACTAGTCAGTACTATAGTGAGAATTTCAAGAGATCTGCTGTGTTGCCAAGACACCAGTTGGCTGGCAGGTCTCACCATTACTGATTATTGTTTTCTTTCCTTAAAGCCTTTGCTCCAAGGTCAAATGATTACTTGAGAATCTCTTCATTTTAAAAAGGTGAATTTCAAAGCACAGCAGATGCAGGGAAAATCATGAAAATCTATAAGCATCAAAATATAAAAAAATTTATAGTACTGTATGTAACTTTCTTAATAGAGAATCTGATTCATAAAATTCCTATAAAAGTCAATACAGCACATTTTAAGGAATTCAGTCCACATATTTATTGTATAGATAATACATTTATCACCATTATAATTTGTGATCTGGTTCAGATTTAATCAATATTTTAAATTCACATAATACTACACATGATATTAATGAATTGTAGTTTTTTAGGAACTATAACTTTTTTTTTACTTCTGTACATTTAACATTTTTAACTAAACACTGAATTTATTATGTGTTTTACATTAAACGTAAAGCTATGTAGGACCCAACGGGCATTCTGTATCATATGTGAAGAATTCTGAGAATTTTTGTATGAATAGAACAAAGAGTTCCTGTCAGTTCCCATCACAAATACCAGAATTTTTCCCCATTTTTCCTGACTGTCTGTATCCCTCCAAAGTACTATTTCATGTGCTCCAAATTTCTTCATTAAAATTATGTTTTTGAAAAAAATCAACATTCTTGTTTGGATTAGGATAGACCTAAGGTCTATTTGGTTTTTTTTATATATTTTTTTTTCCAAAAGGGAAATCTGTTACTCAAATATGTAGATCATCCTCAGGGGTCTAGTGAAGACAAAGAAAAACCACATTTTGTTGGCTAATAATAGGGTGACTTGAGAAAATTCAGGTCAGTTCAAATACACAGCCAGAAGTGAGGAGGACTATCTGACCTTCCTGAATCTGCAGGAGTGAATTGAAGATCTCATGAGAACAAGTTGTCTCATGGGATTTCTGGTATTCAAGCCCTCTCATATAAGCAAAATTATTTGAAAATGTACCATCACATTTGAAAGAATGTTTTTTCTTCACATAGACAAGATTAAGAAACTGGTTTATCTCTCTAATAACAGAAAAGTATTTTACAGGAAGGAAGGTTAAAGTTATTAGAAAGTTTGAACTCAGGTTTTCTTTCTTGAGTACACAGGATGAAGATATTTTAAGCCTTTCAGCCTCTAAAAACCACTCTTCCATGTTGCTTTCAAATAGCCTGAAGGAAAAAAAAGTCTCCTACATTTGTGTTTTTCTCACAGAAAAGATAATTGGTCATTTACAGAAACAGTCCACAGGAGCAAAAACACTCATGAATCAAAGAAACAAAAATGTTTTAAGACTGACTCAGAGGAAAAGGAACTGCAGACTAGTCTGTTGTAAAGAGCAGAATGCTTCCTCTGTATCTTTGGTGGAATAACAGAATTTTAACTGACCATGCGATTTGTTCTTGAACAGAATTCATTGTTACTAATTAAAAACAGTCTTATTAAATCTGTAGATCAGATCTTCCTATTTACATATCTGCCATGCACAAAGGAAATTCAGGCACTTCTGTAAGCAGGACAGGAAATGATGATGGGTCCTGGTTTTCTCTGATTAAAAATCACAAATTCTCAGATTTAAAAATAGAGAAAGAAAAGAGGGGAGGGAAAGCCCCAGAAATTCTCTGATTGAAAACATCAAAATCTGCATTTTTCTGTGATTAAAATAAAACGCTATTATATATACAGGTATCAGTTGAACACAAGGTTTAATTAATGTTTTTACAATTTTAAAGCAATTTGTAACCTATCGGTGTCTCAATCACTCCAATAAAATACATTCTAAATACCTATAAATTTTGGCATTTGATTTCGGGTTTTTTATCATGAAAAATCAGAGCTCCTTCTGCCCCCTTCACTCACCAGGATGCAGGTCCAGCTGTGGCTGTCTGGCCATCCTCCTCACCTGCCCCTTCAGTTTGTGGCGCTGAGCAGCCCTGATATGTTGGTGCCCTGCCCAGGCCATTGCCTATCACCCCCGACGCACAGCCCCGCAACATGTGCTGTTGCCCCTCACTCCCCAACTGCATCCCGCTACCCCACCAGATGGGACCCCCAGCCACCAGGTCCATAGTTCCCTTTTCCCAGCAGCAGCACCTAAGTCCCACATACCACCTATGGGTGGTGATGGCTGCTGCAGCAGAGAGAAGTGTGGAGCCTGCTTGTCCCAGCCCCATGAGCAGCACAGCCAAAGCAGAGTCAGTGGGTGGAGCAAGTGCAGGCTACCCACTGCCGTCTCGGGTGAGTCAGTCTTAATGTACTCCCGGAGGGGCAGGTTGTGCACAAGGTGAGTGCAGGCTGCAGGGCTCTCCACTCTGCTGCTCTCTGTCTGGGGCCTCCATGGCCCAGTGGGCCGGACCTGGAGCAGCAAGGCAGAGCAGGGCCTGGCACTGCCACTGCAAGCCCTGTGACACCATAATGAGGTGCCTTCTGCACCACTGGCCCTGCCCCCACTGCTGCCAGCTGGGCAAAGGGCACCTCGCCGTGGCTGTGCAAGGCTCCCAAAAGTGGTGGCATCAAGCTTCCCCGCTCAGCCCTGCTGAGTTTGGTCCTGCCCATTGGGCCATGGAGGCTCCAGAGAGAGGGCAGCAGGGTGTGAAGCCCAAGCCACAATGGGCAGCCCACCCTCAAATCTTGGGGACTCACCCCCGAGGAGTGCATGCAGCAGCAAGGAGCCAGCACCTCTTGCCCCCCCAGATGAGCCACCCATGGCTCCATCCTGCTCCCTGTCTGGGCCCCATGGTTACACATTCTGGCCCCAGGCCCCAAGCCCCATGCACTGCCTGGGCTAGGCAGAAGCCCCAGCCCTGCCCAACTCCTTCCTTCCCTTACTCACTCACTATGGAGGCCTCAATACTCACCTTAGATCAGACATATCTGCAAAAACTGCTCACCAGGCTGCCTGGTGGTAATTTGCATGTGTACATGCGCACATACACATGGCACCCCCTGCCTGACCGCCCTCCTGCACCCCCAAGTCCTTTGCAGGCTGAAACTCAGCCAGCCTGCAAGGGAAAAACCCACCATTTCCCTGTATTTTTCTCCTCCATATGAAAAAATATGAGTTATTCTCCTTAAAATGATAACATCTATATTTTACTATGGCAAACAAAAAACCCAGATCCCTAGAAATGACCCATTACCAACTCTGCAGACAGAACTTTGTGCACTATAGGTTTCATTGTTGTATGGAAGATACACTAGAACAATGATTACTCAAAAAGGGTCCTGCAGTATCCTGGAGTGCCTTTTAAGGGTACCAGGGGTTATCATGATGTATTAGCATAGTAAAGTGCGCTAACACCTACACATATTTCACAAGATAAACCCAAAGATTTCAAATAGTATCCATAGTGTGAAAAACATTCTGATCTGTTGTGTCTTTTTGAGTTCTCTACAACAGAAGAATTGCTCTATTATTTTTCTATAGTCAAGGTATGAGTGAAAGCTGAAAGCTGGCATTTTCCAAAAGGTGTCTTGGATCTAATGAGAAGTGCCTTGAGTCTAAAAAGGTTGACAAGCACTGAGCTACATGAAAGGAGCTAGAGTCAGAATTTGACACACATTGACTTGCTCCTAATAACTGAGTTTGAAAATATACTATTGACCTAATGTGTGCTGTTTTCTGCTGAATCTTCCACAAAAAATGTCCCCTTTTTCGGCTCGGGGGAAGGGAGGGGAAGGTAATGATCCTGCACATTTTGATATGGAAGTGTAATGTAGTAAATGATAATTTAAGTTATACAATGCTTTCAGTCACTTACTAGTTTTTCTTTTGTTCATCTTTCCTACCGTCTCACTTTTATTCCTCAGATTTACTGGGGGTGGGGTTTCTTACTTTAAATATTTCATTTCATAAGATCAGTAGTGCCATGCCAAATCCTAGCCCCAGTCATGTCCATGGCAAAGAGCTCTCTGCAAGATGGCCAGACTGAAATTGCAGACAAATTAGAGGTCTTCCTCCCCCACAATGCTGACTGCCAAACATCTGCATAGCCCTTAGCTAGATTGTTCAATATGCCAACAGGTAAAGAAGTAACAACGTGGCTGGGAACCCAGAGCAGCCACCACACACAGGGGAAGTGGTGACTCCCTCACTTCCCCTCTCCCTACACCAAGTCAGCACCCAAGGCAGCTGCCAGTCACTCTGCCCTAGTTACACCACTGTCAAGAGGTAAAAGATACCATCAGAGAGACAATGTCTCAGGTGCAGAAGAGAATTGTTCTTCAGTTGCCTGAAGTGTCACACAATCCAAGACAATGAGGGAAATTGAACAGAGCCCATGAGGAGAATAGCCCCACTCAATATAACACAGCCCACTCAGTATAACACAGGCCTCATTTCTGACTGTTAAAAGAGAGGTGAAAAAGTAGCTTTAGATTTATTCGCATTCAACTTCTTTCTATACATCCATCATAAAGATTTGTGCAGACCCTTCTATGTCAAACCATCCTCTAGATTATTTGGCCTGACAAACAGATGATCATTTGCTCAGATGGGTTACAAGCATTGTAACATACAGCAAGTTCAGAAAAGGACCCATAATGTATAACAAAAGATAGTTAAGAAATGCCCTAGAAATTTTAACAAACTAGGAAAAGGTAATTTATCTCAAGATAATAGAACTTAGAAGCAAATTAAAATTAAAATATTCCACCATTTAATCTGCATGCAGAGCTCAGCAAATAAGTCATAAAAAAGCAAATTGAGCAATTTCATCTTTCCATTCTGTTTGTGAATTGTTGGTGAGCAGATTGTGAAGTTGTCTAATATATTTGCTATTCAAAAGTATTCACAAATATCTCCATTAAGTAATTCTTGGTCCGCATGTCCTTCAGGAGCTGTTGCTCTGAATATCTGAAAGCAATAATGTATTAATTTAACTACTTATGTAGCTCTAGAAATTAATGTCTTTTTTAACCAATGCTGAGCAGAGATTTTTATATCTGAATATAAAATTTTTTGCTTCTGCAAGAAGCTGTTGTGTTCCGTAGGCACACCTGTTTATATTTGCTGTCCAGACACTAAGGACAGTTCTACACTGATATGCCACACCAAATCTGAGGTCACCCTCAACCAGTCCAAGCCTCATAAACACTCTTTCCTGTCTATATCACACGTTGAAACCTGCATCAAAGTTGTCCACATTGTAGTATCTATTGCAGAATAGGTTCCTGCTAAGAATCAGTCTGCAAATTTCTCTTTCCTTCTGGACTTGTCCTTATACCTGGGCAGTAGAAACCAGTAGCATAATATATGGAGTGGAAGAAAGGGGCAGAGAGGAGTGGGGCACCAGCCCCCAATTACAAACCTACCAAGGAGCCCCCCAGACCCAGAAGAGCGACTCGTCGGTAGCAGCAAGTTCCCCCTGGACCCAGGGCAGCCCGTGCTGCTGCAGAGCCTGTACCTGAGGTGCCACTTGGAAACAGGTATGCGGCCCTGGCCACCCTGGAGGAGATTGCTGAGGAGAACCCCCCGTCAAGGGGCTGTTCGTGCACCTTCAACGCAGGGGGAAAAGAAGAAGGGATTCCAGAAGAGGAGCAAGCGTTGAGTCCTGGTCATCGGGGACTCCATCCTGAGGGGCACGGAGCGTCCCATCTGCCGTCCTGACCCCTTGGGCCAAGAGGTCTGCTGCTTGCCTGGAGCGCAGGTTTGGGACGTCACGGAGTGCATCCAGAAGATGCTGAGGCCCACGGATTACTATCCACTAGTGGTAGTCCATGTGGGGACCAACGACGCTTTGAAAGGCCGGCCGGAGAACATCATGGAAGATTTTAAGTCTCTTGAACGGCAGCTCGAGTCAATTGGAGCGCAGGTGGTGTTTTCCTCCATTCTGCCGGTGAGTCAACGGGGAAAGCGACACGAGGCATGTATCGAGGCTGTAAACCAGCACCTTC
>JAGPOW010002673.1:2889239-2908871 GCA_030014935.1 Caiman crocodilus | reverse complement strand
CTGGGGATTTTTAAGAGGAAGTTAGATGAGCACCTTGCTGGGGTCATCTGACCCCAGTGCTCTTTCCTGCCAAGGCAGGGGGTCGGACTAGATGATCTGTCCAGGTCCCTTCCAACTCTAGCTACTATGATACTATGATAAGAAAAGACTGAGAGGGGATCTAGTGGCCACCTATCAACTCAGCAGGGGGGACCAGCAGTAAATCGGTAATGCTCTGTTCCCCCAGGCACCACCTGGGATAACAAGGAATAACATCCACAAATTGATTGAGAGTAGGCTTGATATCAGGAGTCATTACGTTATGGTTAGGGCTGCCAGGCTCTGGAATGGGCTCCCAACGGAGGTGGTACTCTCCCCTACATTGGGGATCTTCAAAAGAAGGTTGAATAGATATGGCTGAGGTACTATGATCCCAGCACTCGTTCCTGCCTAGGGCAGGAGGTCGGACTTGATGATACCATTCAGGTCCCTCCTGACCCTAGAAACTATGAAACTTCTCTTCATAATACTCCCATGATTTATTTGTTCTCATTGGTTTCTTATGGCCCATGTCTGCTTGTACTCTGCATAGCCCATAAATATGCCTGTCAAAGGAAAGTTCACAGGGAAAGAAAATAGTATTCTTCTCTCAGGATGTAGAGGATTAATGTAGTATACTGATCATTGTGAATGTCTGAAATAGTGTCCACTCTATGGCCTACACAGAAGGTTTTAACTGGGTCTGTAGAATTAATGGCACATTGGTCTCACTATAACAATGTGAGCTTACCAGCAAGGCAAACACTGAAAGAGCAATATTCTCCAATGGAATGTAAGCCCTT
This sequence comes from Caiman crocodilus, assembly GCA_030014935.1. Taxonomy (NCBI): domain Eukaryota; kingdom Metazoa; phylum Chordata; order Crocodylia; family Alligatoridae; genus Caiman; species Caiman crocodilus. The sequence goes on along the minus strand of JAGPOW010002673.1, from coordinate 2,908,050 downwards.
TGGTAAAAATGGTCTTGCATTTCTTCTGGGAGAGTGTGTAGGTCTGTAGGATCCCAGAACACAAATCTCACAGTCCCATGTTAAGTACCTGTAAAGTATGTGAGATAAAATGTACTAATGCATCTTCATGGGACAACTGCAGCTCATTTCAGTTAATTCCAGGGACAAACCACTGAAGTGCTGTACTGCTCTTCTACTGTCCAAGGATCAATCAGAACCACTTCAAATGCAAAGTCTGCTTATACCCTTTGAGAACTGACAGATGTGCAGCTCCCCAGTCTAACCCATGGTGTTTCACAAAAAGCACCAGGAGTTAGACTGACCCTTCCAACCCAAAAGATGTTTACTGGTGGATTGGGAGGCTGTGTGATTGAGCTCCACTTTGGAGCTGATCTGGGGGAAGAAGCTGTGTTTGGAGTATGTTCTCTAGCCCCACCCCCTTGGCCAAGCTCCCATGCGGTCTCAAGATGGAAAGCGGGAAGAGAAGGGAGTGAATTGCTCTGTAAGGTTCAGGGTGGGGGGGTGAGGCAGGTGGATTGTAGCCCCCTACCTCAGGAGAGCTCCAGTCCACCCACCTCATCCTCCAGCACTAGCTGGACAAACCCCAGAGTGAATTCACTTCTCTCCCTTCTCCCCCTCCCATTCTGAAGACAGCCCCAGCAGCAGAGCTGGGTCATCTGCGTCCTGCTCCTGGCTGTGCTGACAGTCGTTAATGAAGATGTGCTGCTTCAGAGTGCCTTTATCTGAACCCTTGTGTAATAAGGGTTTAGACTGTCACACAATCCGGCATTTTTAAAGTGCTCTGCAGCTGTGCACTTCTGTCTGTGGACAGCTATAGAGCGCTTTCAGTAGCTGACTACATGACAAACCATCATGTCTGTCAGAGCCCTTTGAGTTGTACTCTTTTTTGCATCTCCAACATATGTGTAGTTTCACTGGTTTGGTAGATATTTGAATCAGATGAGTGAAATTCTGATATCACTGAAGCCAGTTGTAAAATTTCCACTGACTGAAATGAGGCCTGGATTTCATCTTGTGCACACACATTGTGAGTGCAAGATCTCTCCCTATTAGAATTCAAAAAAAACCATAGTAATGTATCAAGACATCTTGCATAAGTGTCAAAAGCTATATTTTATATAAATTGGAATAGAGAAAAAACAGTTTTCCAAGTACTCACTGTTTAAGAGACACTTTGAACAGCAACACAGTGCACTCCCAGATTTATCATCTCACTGACTTACCTCTAGTAAATACACTCAGTTTACACATCAAAAAATATTTTTCTAACTGCCAGCACTACCTGCAATTTTAACCTAGGATCAAGGTGTGTTCTCTCTGGCTTTTACATCTCCATCAGTAATGAGAAATCTGAAACCAGAATTTAGCTGACAACTACATAGATGCTTCAGAAAAGAAGAGCACATTTTGCCAATTTTATGTTTGTCAGTAAGGTAAGCTGGTGGCATACATAGAACATATAGAAAATAGTGCTGATTTTATGCTGTAACCCACTACTATTTGTTTTTTGTCATAAAAGTCTTACTTGAAAGCATTAACTTGTTTCTTCCCTCTGGTACAAGCTCCTATGCATTAGTTATGAATCTTAGAGATGTTCCCTTTTGCATCTCTAAACTAATCATGACAGATGCCAGAGAGGGCAATGAACAGGATGGATCATTCTAGTCATACCTGGTTCAGTACCCCAAGAAAGGGTTAACCAAGAGTAACTTCAGGCTAGATATCAGGAGGCACTACTTCGCTGTGAGGATGGCTAGGATCTGGAACCAACTTCCAAGGGAAGTGGTGCTCACTCCTACCTCGGGGGTCTTCAAAAGGAGGCTAGACAATCACTTAGGTGGAGTTATTTGACCCCAGCATTCTTTCCTGCCATGGTAGGGGGTCGGACTTAATGATCTGCTCAGGTCTCTTCTGACCCTATCAACTATGAAATAACTATGAAACCTGATCTACAAAGATTTAACCTGATCTCATAAATGCCTGTATGCATTCACCAAACAGTCTTGGGGCCAGGAAAACCCAGCCTCTCACTTAAGCCCCAGGTCTATGCAGTTCCTACCCCCCCCCCCCCGATTCTGACCAAGCTGTTTTTAACCTTCTTATCCGTCCTCAGCATCAACCCTGCAGACAGGTAGTTCGCTCTGCAGACATGAGGATACACCAACCCAGCTCAGCACTGCCCTCCCCTCCCCCCAGCTGGGGTCTGTCCAGCATGGCTCAGTGAAAGCCCCCCACTAGGGTTTTTTCATAATCTTGCAACCTGGAAAGCCTGGCAGCTCCACCCCCTCCTGGGGAAGCCACAGGGCTAAGATGATCCTAGATGGGCCTGCCAGGCTGCAAGGTTATGAAAGCCCTTGATGGGGGCTTTCACTGACCCATACTGTGATGCACTATAATACTATGATACCTGGCAGATCCCAGCTGGCAGGGCCAGTGCCCAGCTGCCCTGGGGTGTTGACCCGCCTACCATGTACCTCTCCCAGGCAGAAGCTGGAGGGGAGGCAAGGCTGAGCTGATCCCAGCTGAGCTGCCTAGGCTCTGGCAGGGTTGGGGGAGGGGCAGTGCCAACTTAGGTGTGTATTTTCCCTCCAACCCCTCTCATAGGCATGGGGCTGGGGAGGGGATGGGGCTGAGCCAATCAGAGCCCTGCTAGCCAGGCTGTGGCAGGTAAAATGCCCCATAGAGGCTTTTTCCCCATGCCAGGCAGAACCCCACTGGAGTAGCAGGGCTGGGTTGAATTCCCCCTCTCAGAGGCAGAGGCTGAGGGGAGAGTTCCTGCTTGCTCTCCCCTCCCAGTGGCTGATGGGGGGCAGGTTGGAGGTGGGGGGCAAATGTGTCCAGCAGCCAGTCAGGCCTGGGCTGCCACTAGGCTGGGTTTGGCAGCCTTAGGCAGCTGGCCATGATGAGTGGTACATGTGAGTGCCTCCAGGCTCCTGGCCTGGGCCAGCACAGGCTTCTGCCTATCTTGGCCACCCAAACACTGAATGTCAGTTAAGTTTGTTATTGGTTCAAGCTACATGGCTTAGAAAAACCTATGAAGATTGAATCAATTTTTTTGGTTCAATTAGAGAGGCGTTTTGAACCTCTGTACTTAGCCTCAGAGGGCAAGAGAGGGACTTAGTTTTGCATTTCCTGGTCCATTTTTTTCAGCACAGCAAAAACTTGGTTTCTTGATGGATATGAAATGTACTGGAATGCTAACAGGAAAGTTTCTAAACTAAAGTTTATTTCTTTTTTTTACTGAAAATAAAGAATGCAAAGCTTGCATTATTCAACTTCCTAAACAATCCAGATGGACAAGAATCCTTATTACTGTGTGTCCAAACTCTCTCAACTTCAGCGGTTCACCAAGTATAGAATACACTCCTGCTTTTCTATTTCTTTTCTTTTCTTTCTGGTGAAGGGCAGGGGAAAGGGGGTTCTTAATACTCAATAATTATTTTTAATATACATTATGAGTCAGATTTTGAAGTGATATACATTGATATTGATGTAGTTTCATTATAGTCAATGGTATGACACCAACTATTAACAGAAGATGAGCAGAAACATTTCTTCTTTGTAGACTTCAGTTATGAAAGGTGCTCTTGCTAAGGATTAAAGTCTGAAACTTGTCATGCTCAAAAAACCATACAAGTGTCACATCTCTCTACAGGCATTTTGCTAATAAATGCATGCGTCTCCCTTACATAAGTAGCAATACAGTATAAGGTTGTGAAGGATAACATACATGTGGGCTAGACAAATACAAGAAAGCTAACCAAAACAATTCATTAACAGATACTCTAGAAAAACACAAAACTAATATTAACAATGGCTAGATTTTCAAAACAAATTAAGCTAGTGTTTAATAAGAATTCTTACATAAGGTGATAACATGAATTTTTTAAATAGAACTGGAAAAAAATGCCTATGTTTAGTGTACAAGAGTAGCCTGACTAAAATGAGTCTTAAACCCATAATGCCTGTGTTTACAGTTATTGTTTGATGGACGATCAGTATAACAACGCACATTTTCATAACAAGTAAAAAGAAAGGGAAAAATGATGTTCAGCATAGCTCGTGTATGCTATAATACAAACATTTAAGGGAAAAGCACACCAGAAGACAGCGTTAGATAACAGATGTGAACAAATATTAACAATACTTTTAAGAATAATGACCTTGACATTTCCTCAGGGTTAATGATAGGTTAGGAGAGTTTCTAGCCATTAACCCCATCCAGTCATTAATTACCTAGAAAATGCCATGGACCTCATGTTGCCTAATTTAATATCTTTTTTTTTCCATTTCATACCAATGATGTAAGATTTTTAATGAAAAAAATTACTTCTTAACATCCCAACATAAGTATAGTTCCTTCCCAGCACTGTTTGTCTCCATTAACAAGAATACTTTGTTTGTAGGCAGAGGGAGAGGAAAAAGATTCTTCTCACTTCTAATTTTTTCCCCCTTTAAACAAAGAGCATAATACAAATATAGGATTAAACACTTACTGACTGTTGTGACTTTGTGAACAATACAGGAACTGGAGAAAATGCATAGGACCAGCTCCTCAGCTAGTGTATGTTGGTGACATTCCATTGACTGAATCTGTACCAATTTATATTACCTAAATATTTTGCTGAATGTCTACACACAATAATTCTTTGAGTATTAAGAGGGTAAGAACAATAAGGAAATGATTAAATAAGAAATGACTGGATCTACTGTGACATTTTCAAGACTGACCTTGAACCTTCAGGAAACAGCAACCAAATGGTATTTCAGTTTATCCCTCAAACTTACTCAGTGTAGAGGTTGAGAAGAATCATAAATACAAAAAAGTCACGAGGCAACCATTGTGCCTGGAAATTAGGTAATACATTGATGAATTTAGGTAAAATTGCAACTTCTTATAAACATTGATATTTTTAGGATGCTTACATATAAGCTAAGAAGAATTTTCATCTAGTACTGGTCAGCATGCTACAGTTCCAAGGGGTTATGGCCAGCTAACTTGTAGGCACAGGCAAGGACCAGGACTGTGTACCCTTTCCCACTGAAGATGCATGCAGAATTAGACACAGTGATGAGCACACACAGTACCTTTCTGAAATACCAGTAAAAGTAATTCTGCTAAGCACACTGACCAAGGCCCTTTGGTCACTGGCCCTCTGAGAAAGTAATGATGTGATAACCACCAGTTGGCCTCCACAACACAACAACCTTTCACACAGCAATACCTAGCAACTAAATGGGATATAAATTTAATTTGCAAAATTAATTTTATGGAAACTGAGATTACCACTAATATTTAAAGACAACAAAAGCCCAGAGGATCCATTAGTGTCTTAATACCACCCAAATTCTCACGCGTAAATTCCTTTGAGAAACTCAGGTTTCACCAAACCCTGATAATTATGAAACTTCCAGCTAACAGAAAGTGATCTTAATCAACACATTAAACTAATAATAACTGAGAGCATGGTCACTTCTGCAAAGTAGTTTTATGTTTGTAAATGGATAAGCTCTCTAAAGAAAAACTTGTACTTCAAAACAAAAAATGAAGTATACAAATGATTTAGGTGATGACTTAAAATAACAAGGAATAAGCTCTAAAGGGGGAACAAATGTTTTGATACTTTGATCATGGATCATTCAAAGCTTGTGTTAATTTAGGAAAGAAGAGTTTAAATTACTTTACCTAGTACTAAAAGCCCTCCCTTAATATATTATTAGAAATCTCTCTGTGCCCAAAGGATACATTATATAGATACTGCATTACAGTGGTTATAATGCAAGAAACGCACAAAATGTGGTTCATGTGAAAACGTTGTATTAAGATAGCCAGGATGTTTTTAATTGGAAACAAAACATATGTAAGAAACCTGCAAAATTATTGTAAATCTATTTATTTAAAAAAGAAAAGGGATTTTTTGTTTCCACCCCCTCCTTCAAGATAAAGTTCTTGTTTATTTTAGGCAGAGATAAAAGGGGCCCCGCATTGATCAGAATTGGAAGGATGCAAGTATGGAATGTTTTCTATAGTAAAATCTTTAATAGAACTGCAAACTTTTTAATGTTGTTTCTAATTTCCAAGTCAGAATTCCCACAGACTCAAACTTTTTTGTAAGACAACTTAGAAAAATGTTCATAATTTGAAAAACAATCCAAACAGAAATTACTAAAAAAGCAACTTTTACCTTTATCTAATTATCTATCTTAAACAGACATAATATGTTGATTTTCATTATCAATAGAAAAAGTGAAAAGAAATATTGTACTTTAATATTTTATAAATAACAGTTTTCTGATCCCTTAAAAAAAAAATCACCTGTGTAGTCAACATAGAAGCCAACAAGATGTGAATTAATGTATTCCATTAAAACCAAAGACAGACAGAAAGACAAAATTATTGACCAAGCTGCCTATACATGTGCCGGTTCACGTTCTAATTAGAACTCACCTCAGGTCTGCTCCATGTTCTAATTAGAAAATTCCAGCATTGCTTTATCATCATGTGTATTAAACCTCCACCGCATTTTAAAATGGTTGCAGGGGCACTTTAACTAGAGCCTGTCAAATGAGCTTTAGCTAAAGCACCCCGTGGCCATTTTAAAATAAGGGAAGTTTAATACATGTAACAGTGAGCCATTTTAATTAGAGTGGCTTTCAAGGAACCGCTCTAATTATAATGACCACTCCCAAGTAAGTGTATATGCACCCTAAGAAATTAACTCAAGTGAACAGATAATTCTATTTAAACTCTCTATCCAACTCACTGTCTTCCCTTTTGTTTTACTCACTTTCTCTTTGTGTTTTTTCTAAATTCTGGATTAAGGGCTTGATACTGTACCACTGAAGTCAACAGTAGTTTTCTACTGGGCATAAAATTTGGATCTAGCCCAACTTCCTTGAACCAAACCATCCACTTGGAGCACCCAGATCACCTTTAGAAGTGAGAAATACAGAGCAACAAACCAAAATGTCTGGAGAAACAAGAGCACAAAACCCTTGACATGGTATTTTGCAAACAAAGAGTTTGTAGGTTTTCCATGTTTAGCCTTTGTGCAACATTACATAGTAAAGATCATAAATTACCCCTCAAACAAATTTGAAGCCAACTAGTGTTCACTGAAGATATAAGAGCTTAAATATATGATGTTTTACTTGTAAGAAGTGGTATATGATTGTCACTGTATGCTTGCATCTTAATTTTGTATTCCTAACTGATAAAAATTGAACCAGCGCAGAATCAGAGAAATACGCAAAGAAGGCTGACAGCTACATTCTTCCTCCACTTTCTATTGAATGGCACCATGCATTTCTCAGTGACAGCCAAGAACTGGTGACCATCAATTTTAAATATCCCAACTAAAAATCTAATGCCTTCTCAACTGATTAGTTTTCATCTCCTCAGTAAGTCATCGATTGTAAGACAATTTTCCAAAACAGATGAAACCTGATTTTCTAGAATAAAGCAAAGACCCAGCAATGATTTCAGAAGGTACTTATTATTGTATTTTAAACTTTCTTTATGCATCAGAAAACAGAAAGAATGCGAACCCCCCCAACACACACACACTTTTTGTAGATCAGTTTTAAAAATAACCAAAACCCACTAAACCACCACAATTTAGAACAATGAAAGAAAAAGTCTTACATTTTGCATTCCTTTAATAATGGCTTCAGCTTTTAAAACTGTATGTTTTCTATTAACATACACAGAATAAATTAAACAGCTGTATATTTTAAAGGAAAGAATTAAAGGTCAAAGCAAGTATTTTTCTATACAAATTACAATGAAGAGTCCATTTATTTTACATTTCAACTGTGGGAGTTTAAATAAAAGGGAGTCATGCATTTGTGGGGGTGACATCAAGCAAAGGAGAAAGGAATATTTGTGTCACCCTTTTCATGTGCAACTAATAAAATGAATGAGTCTTTATTTAACCTGGTCATTTTGTAAAAGAAACCCTGTTTAATGCAAGCATGTTTTGCATAACTGCTGAGCAATACAAAACCAAAAAATAACAGAACATAAGCCATAAACATATATGGAAATAAGAGATATATTCACTCTTTCCCATATTATGGCAGACAGACATTTTTGTGCAGATCAGAATTCCATATTTAGGAAGATACAGCTATTATTTGCTGCTGTTGTATTTGAAAAGGTAGAATCCTAGAGGAAATAAGTGTTTACTTTTTCACAGGGAAGAAAAATATATCCATAACATTAACATAGTCTACTGGCTACAATAAAGTATTCCTATAGCAACCCAGAATGTTGTTTTTGCTGAATTTTCTCCAGCCTTATTTTTCTGATGTTATATCACAAAGTGTTGTTTCTCTCATAAGAAATAAAGTAGTAACTTGTAATTCCAAGCAATCTGAGACAGAGTAGGCAAAATGTCAAAAATAATCAAATAAATGTGAATGAGTGAGTCTTAAAAAGGAAACCATGCATTATTTTAAAAAGATTTAGACTTAGCCAAAATCTTCAAGTCATATTGGTACAAGACTCAAAAATAGTTTTTCATAAAATATCTGCCAGTTGATATTTCATGCCAGATTGGTGAGTAAGATAGAAATGCTAATTTAATAATGAGAAGAGATTCAAGATACTTACCTATTCCCCTATTACAAAACAGGTACATAGAGGCATGGTATCTATGTTTAGTTTTTCCATTGCTTGAAGTTTTAGGGATACCTTGAGGTATTGGTTTAATGCAGAAATTGCTTTATTAATTATTAATGTGGTTACAAGGAAGAGCTTTGTAAGATGAAATTCATTAACTTACGTTTGATTTTTTTTCCAGAACTGAACCACTAAGCTTGAGACTAACCATAGAACTTTCAGTGAAACATGCATGTATGTGCTCATAGTGGATTAGCTACCAAACAGAGGCAATACTTATGACTGAGCATATCCTCTTGCCACGATTTAATAAAATGTGAAGTCTAAAGCCTGAATTTAAATACAGGATAAAATGCAGTATTATCATAAATAGCTACAGATCATCTGTTCATGTTTTTCCTAACTGTTTATATTAAATTTTCCCTAATTGGTTTGCCTCAATAAAGTGGAATTCAACTGTGTTCCAAAGATCTTTGTGCATGAACCTACCTCTCTATTAAGGAAAAAGGATTCATTACCTCTTGCTGACATCGTTTCATGTTCTTCAAACTCCTTACATGGGAGAAAACTCAGAGAGTAGATGGGAAAGGCATGTTCTATCCAGACTATGCTTATGCATTTCCCCACAATAAGTTTTTAATTGGCACTACGAATAAATCTCATTGGCTATAATACTGCGACTGCACAAAGCTGCCACAGGTCTTTCCATACCCAATCTCCAGTATATGTTAAAGAAGAACCTGTGAAAGCCCCTCAGTAAGTCTTCATTGGAACCATGTTGAGTATTCAGGCAACACAGAGGTGAGACTTGCCAACTTAACACTCTGGCATCTGTAGATGTTCATAACTAGCCCAGCTGCTCGTTTCAAAGAGGAAACACCAACCCTGACTCAACTGTTTACCAAAAGAAAAAAAATCAACAAGGAAGAAAAAACATAGAATTTGCATCCTTCCATACCCATAGCACTAACTTTCTCATTAGAAGAGGCAAAAAAGACAGTTATTTAACTTAACCAAAGCTATACTTGAGTCATTATGCATATTAGACCAGACTGGAAAGTAACCTGATTTTTCACATTCAATATTAAATGTGATGAACTTAAAGGTAGCATTGAAGTGATGTTGTAGCATTGACATTCCAAGAAATATGTGAATATTAAGGATTTTTGTGGGTACCTTTTACTGGACCAACTGAATGGATGTGACAGACTTAAACAAGCTTTGAATACACCTGAAGAAGACTGTCCTGTATTTAAAAGTCTAGTCTGTCCCGACCATGTAGCAAGTCCAATAAAAGATATCATCCACAAAAATCCTTGCCTCTCATGTAAACTTAAAGAATATTCTTAAATAGGAAACATTTTTTATGGTAATTAAGCAAGTTACAAGCGAATACAGCATACTATACTGCCTAGACCAGTAATTTATCTTGCCCAGTATCAGGTCTTCAATACCAGCTAGTAATAAATGCTCCAGATGAAAGTAAATGAAACTTGACATTGAACAATCTTGAAACAGCCTCGAAAGCACTGAAGTTTCCAAACATATCTGGACAGCTGTTTGCCATATGCATTTGACAAAAAAGCCAGAAATTCTCCTTGCCTCTAGATGTGAGCAGGCCAGAAACCATACTGGAGTCTCTCTCTATTTTGGAAGCACTTAATTCAGCTGCCTCAGGAAATGTGCAGGGGTTTTCCCCCTTCACTGCACCCCCTCTTACCAACACTTATCCCACCCCTGTCATCTCTAGTAGCTGGCTAAGCTCTAAAGCATGTGGGTTTTGTATATCTTTATATCTTGTTTTTAATCCTGTCTAATATTACAGTGGATTTTCTCATTATCCATGCAAATGTCTAATCATATTTTTAATCCTGTTAAGCTCGTTAACTCAGTGATCTCATATGGCAATAAAGTTTCATATGTGTTATAAAAAATTATTCCTTTTGTCTTTATAAATATGTTGTCTTGGAATTTCATTAGATTTCTCAACTGGCACATCCCTCTTAACACATTGGCCTATTACTTTTTATATCTCTGCAATGTCCTCAGTTACATGTTACTTTATGTTATGAGAGTGCAAGGTACTGATGTGAGCTTTTAAAAAGTGCTGAGACAAACCAATATGTTATATAGAACAAATAAAGCAAAATGACTTGGTCTTAATTCTACTATAATTCTATACGCTCATTAGCTAAAGCATCATTAAAAGTCATATACAATTTTTACTAGACAAGAGAATCTAATATTTAATCTAAAGTACCTTTACATTTTAAAAATGAATATCCACATGAAAGAGAATAATAATGCAGTTCTAGCATCAGGAAATAAGAATTCTTTTCAAGAAGGATAATGATGTTATTTGAAATTTTTTAAAGTTACACTGAATAGATGTTCAGTTACGGAAGGTTTGATCTTTCCTGGGCTAAATATGACAAGAGAGTACAAATGAAACAGAAAACTGCTCATTCTAAGAACACAGCCATGTACAACAGGTGTGTTCCAATATCACTTTGATATGGAAAAACTTAACAGGGTAATTGAACATTCAATAACACTCTAAGAGACCACAAGATTGCTAGAAGTAGGATGAAAGTTAAGATATTGCTTCAAAAGCATTTGCTTCCAAAAGCATTCTATTAGTGTGCAGAGGCCAGACTCTTAATACTCAAAGAGCAATCTATTTTAACAGAAAATTATACAATATATGCATGAAAAGGATTGCACGTTGATTTATTAATGTAAATTTACTTGTTTTTATGAAAATTAATCAGAAGTATGACTTCCGGCCACAGATATCAAGCTGTAATAACAATTGCCAATAACAATGCCAAATTTAAGTATCTGGAACAATGCCACATTTTTCTAGGAGATAGTTAACAAGACTTTGCACACAAAACCTAACAAACAGGCATCCCGCCAATTTCATGCTGACAGATTTTGCCATTTTAAAATTCACAAAAAAACTACTTAAATGCACAAGTCCTTCAATTCTATACTGAAGTAAGTTGTCTCATGTTAAACCTAAGACTGCTGCAGGAACTGTATAGCTGCTTCTTTGAGTTGACGTATAATTTATGGTGATTTTTTTGAATTACAGGCTTTTCACACTGCATTAATAAAAAGCCAATGGTGATTAGCTTATAAAAGCCCTTTCTTAAATTGGGCTTTTTTGCCAGGCCATAAGCACATCCTAAGAGTATCAATGTCATGTATGGAATACTGACATAGTTATACTTTGTTCATTACAGTTCACACAAATATATTCACACATAGGCATAACAATGGGTGAGTGCCAAGGGCAACTGCAACATATGGACGGAGGGGAGCAGTGGTAACTTCCAGGTGCCACTATAGTCTTGGCCCAATCATGCTGCGGTAGGCAAAGTGTGGATCTGATTCCAGATTTGAACTTCTTCAGATGATAAACAGAATGTTGACATACTTCAGTGATGCAAAGATAATTGTGACAACAGAGGATGAAAAACTGGAAGAAGGGCTTGAGATGGGGCTAGGGAACGGAAAAAAAACAATCCACCACAGAGTGACATACAACATCCATTACTATTATAATAGAAAATAATAAAGTAACAAAATGGTTAATTTAGATAATCATCTGTTATGGTATGGGAAAAGTATATATTTTCTTCCCCTGTCCAGTACAATATTTCTTCCAAACTATATGAGAATGATCATCAGCACAAAAAAAATGCTCTTTAGATGTATTAGTGACTTTTTTTAAATGACAGAACAGTTGAGTATAATGGCTTGATAGACATTAATATAAAGCCTATAATATAAATATTACAATTTGGTTTATCCAGTATTTGCTGGCAAATTTGACTTTCAAAATTCAACCATCGTATTTGGTATACTGATTTAGATGAATTCAGAGATGTAGCACAAGAGATGGTATGGTTTGGGTTTTAAATGTGGAAGTTTACACTTACCCTAAATAGTGAAATGCAACACCCACCTGTAACTCAAAACACCAAGGAGGTATGAAAATGTCACACATTCAGTTAATGAGAGAGACCCTTTTCAGATTTGTTTACATATTTTTTAAGAAGCTTTTACTAAGTTTCATCGAAGTTTGACCGAATTAGTGGATAATGATGTAACAAATGAGCCTTTCCCCCAACAAATTCTGAGGTTGAGCTGTTTACTTTGTTTTCTTTTAAGATTAAATAGATAGAAAGCAATAGAGTAACTTACAGAGAATTCAGATTCCCACGTGCTAGGATAAATCCTATGAAAGGTTCATAGGATAAAAAAATATTAACAGTTTATCCTGGGACATTGCAAAATGCACATGAACAGTTATCCTGGGATTGCATCATTGAATCAATGGCAAAAAAGTAACATCTCTCATCCAATGCACCAAATGCCCTGCTGGAAATACATAGGAGAGACCAAACAACTCTGCACCAGAATGAACACATGCTGTAAATCTACTGAACGCAAGAATACCCAATTAACTGTGGAGGCACATTTCTCACAAGAAAACCACTCTGTCTCCAGTCTCTCAGTTCTAATCCTCAAAGAGAACTTACAAAACACTTTTCACATATGAGCCTATGAATTTCACTTCATCAACCTCCTGGATACAAAAAATCATGCACTAAATATATAGGTTGTATTTATGATACATTATAACCTGCATGACATCCAACTCCCATGTACCTCTCCACTATTTACCTGCTACATTCATTCCCCTTCTCCCTCTCCCCCAGCCTGTCTCTCACCCACTGATTCCTCAGTTTACGTCTTCAAAGACTGCCTTCCTTGCATGCATAACAGCCTCTGGCTTCTTTGCTATTCATTCCATCCAGGAAGAGCACACACACCAACTGCAGATGCTTCCTCAGCTTGGTAAACGGTTTTTAAACCCAAAAGCTTCCTAAGAAAAATGTTTCCAACTATTCAAGTTGGTCTAATAAAAGATATCAGATTCACCCAAAGAAACTTGTCTGCCTATGTCCTTAGACCAACATGGCTACAACCTACACCCCTGTAAAAAAGTGACAGGGCATTCAGCTGCTTAGCAAATCCTGATTCAAAGGATGTGTGTAGACACCAATTCTGGAACATTCTGTTCCAGGACAAACGCAGGGACAAATACAATGTCTGTTCCTAACCTATGTATCAAATAAATATAATATAATGTTTCTGCTATATTTATTTAATTCTGAATATATGCTGGAAGTAGCAGACTGGGCTGGTTCAGGAGAAAAGATGCTGTGTTATGTGTAAAAGTCACAATAGATTTACATTGTCTGCCTTATTCATCATTTCAGTGAAATCTAGTTGCCGTAGGGGATCATGGAAAATGAGCTGGATCCTTCCAACAATCCTAGTCCCTAGTGGATATTTGTTCACATTATAAAAATCAATCAACAATTTCTTTACCAGGACATGGTTGCTAAGGAATATCCTTGGTGTTGCTAGGGATTATGGGCATCTCTGCAACTAACTCAGCTGATGCACATTGGGAACTTTAGTGTATTTTTTGCTTCCTGATAGAAGTAGTTGTGGTGTTGTAAAACCCTTCATGCTCCAAAAATCTTTTTAGGGTTGAAGTAGGTGTCATCCTATACCTTACATCTTCTTTAAAATTTTTTTTAGAAATCATAATTATTAGAAATAATTATAATTATTAGAAATTATCTGAAACACATAGCTGTGTCACTTGCCCTAGAAGACCATTGCAAGAAAATCCTAATTCAAGATCTCTGCCCTAAAATGAAAAATCTTTCATGGGACTGATTAATTCATGCTGCGGAGATTTCACCAACCCTCCAGGACCACAACCTCCAGTGGCAGCTACATCATCCCAGAATAAGGAAGTGAAATTGGATTTTTTCCAATTTGGAATTTCTCGTTTTCTGACTCAGTCACAAAATTAATTTCTACAACTTCTCTTTTTCTCCCTCCTCTACACCCATACACATAAGGGAAAACAAATAAGGGATACTGTTATTTCTATGTTAACTACTTAGATAAATGATGATGATCACATAATAACAAACAAAAAAATTATAGAAAAGGTTGTACAAGCAGAATCCACTAATATCTAAGAATCTTTCCCAAATGTCAGCTAGGTTTAAAAAGGTAAGAAGACCTCATTTGACTTGGGTCCTGGTTTCAATGTTAATGTCTAGCCACTCCTTTCAGTACCCACTATTCCTCTGATGTATGCTACCCTCTCTGTCCTTTCGGATAGACAACAAACTGATGAGCAACTCTGTGGAGTCCTGCTACTCTGGGATTTGAAGTCCAGCATCGGAGAACTCAGGGGCAGCAGGAAGAGTAAGCAAGCACACCTGCCAGGCTGTGTTTATAATTTTTAGTTCATAGCATTTTTAGAGAAAGAATTATTCTTGTTGAAGCTTTTATGAATTCAATGCTACTACCTTCCACTCCCCCCGCTCAGCCAGAGCATGGTCTGGGGCCTGGCCACAGCCCCTCTACTCCAGCAGGTAGTGGAGAAAAGCCTTTGAATGGCTGATAGCCATGCTCTAGCAACACCCCCCTCATCCCCACCCTGGCTTCTGGCTTGAACCACTGTAGGCATATGGCTATATTTCTTGAATCAAAAGTGAATGTGTATTCATTTGCTTATCAGTTCAAACTCTGCAGCTTAGACTAACCTGCAAAGACTGAATCAATTCAGCCTCAGGCCTTTTCACTGTCTATACTCAGCCTAAATGTCCATTCCCTCCGGCATGATCTTGATAAAGCTTCAGCAAAACCTTGGCTCAACAGGGCCTCAGTTTCTAGAAGAACTATCTCCTCCTTTACTCCTTTTTCTGCTTAGTAAATGAGGTCTCAGCTCCAAACCAAGGATTGCCCCTTCTCAGAAGGGGCCAAAAAATAATGAAAAGGGAGTGTCAAGTCTCTTGCAGATCATACTTGGAAGTGGTGAGTTGAGTGACATCTTCCATGGAAATAGGGACATTTAATAATGAAGGGATAATTACTTAGTAAATATGCCAAAGCAATAAGATAGGGTTGCATGTTTATCTGGGTGGCAGCTGGTGATTAGTTTTCTTATGCAAACACTGGAATGTGATTTTTTTTGTTATTCAATGTATAGCAATAGTATAAAAGATGCAATTGTTCTATTACACTTTCCTTATGTAACCCCTGAGCATTTCCCCTCCACTAACAGATTAAAGACTGACAGTGATTAAAGGCTCTCTAGTTATCTTCACTGTGTTGCTTCACTAAGCTTAGCAGTACTGGACAGCAGCGTAACAAGCAAAGCTGGCACCCATAGAAAACCCTGCAGGAGGACAGGGGAGTTGTTCCAAGAGTGGGGCAAGGAGGCATACAGGTTCCAAATGTCAGGGGGTAGAGGGGTGGTTTTGAAAGTGGGAAGGGCAGGCATATGGGTTTTCAGAGTTGTGGGAGCAGCAGTCTTACCTGCAGCTGTCACAGCTGTGTGCTCTGCCCACCCTGGCTTTACTCTTAAAGCAGCAGCCAAAGCTGCAAAAGCAGCGGTGTCCAGTTTGGAGTTTCTGGTGTGAGTATAGTGCTGCAGTGCAGATTCTGCATTTACAGCACCCCTCCTAACTTGGCAGGTACCCCTCTCACCTACTCCTATTTATGCTACTGGTATTATATGCAGCAAACCAGGCCAAACTCTGCAGGGCTGGAGCCTAGCCAACGTATGCACTTGCAGCATGACATCACAGTCTTGCTTACCAACCCAGAAATCTCTCAGTAACACAAGGCATAAAACTGTCAGATAAATGGCTTCAAATAAGAATACCTCTTTTGTTGTGCTTTGTGTCATAGGTGACAATTAATTTAGGTTTTAACTCTGAAACCTTTCTCCTATACAGTACTTTTAAAACAAACACAAAAAAACCTAGAAAAACATTATATAGCCATAAAGATCACTTTACAAGTGTTATCAATAGAGATTACATCAAAGGTGAGCTTCAATCCTATCGAATCTTCAGACTTCTACCACTTATGATAAAATAATATGTTATCCTCCCTGCACATCAGTGGCTACAGGTGAATATGACACAAGCTTTCTACATTAATCATACAACTATTTTCAAGACAGCAGAAGAATATTAGAAAACAGGATTTTAAATTCTGTGCCACTAGAAAGGAGAATGTAGTTAAATCTTAAGAAATGGGACAGACAAGCACATTCACTGCATTAAACCAAGTGCAACTGAGAGGATGAAATGTGAGTCTGCAATATTAGGAACTTAGTTTCTATTGTCTCTGTGACAGTCTGAGAAATATTTGAATGACAGAATTTTGATTTCTGTTTAATATTTTTTGCTGTATCAATAGATACCAAAGCATATTCTGTATCAGCTCTCTTTAAGGATGTCTCGGTCACATACCTTCCAAACATGAGCTAAACAGATACAAGAGAAGCAAAAGAAGAGTCACCAACCTCAATAGCTATCTGTTGAAATAGGAATACTCTAAAATAATTAAAGCAGACAAGATTCTTTGGGTAGCTGTGGTATCTTTTATTAGACTAAATATATGAAAAAAATGCTCTTTGCAAGCTTTCAGGCACAAGCACATGAAAGCTTGCAAAGAACAATTTTTTCTAATAAAAGATATCACATTTACCCAAAGAACCCTGTCTGCCTATGTCCTTAGACCAATGAAGCTACAACCAACACTCCTAAAAAAATTAAATGTGTACAACCCCAGGAAAACATTTTCCTAAAATTGTTAACAGAGATTGGGACTGGAGCAAAGGAAGAACAAAAACAAAAGGTTACCAATTAAGTTTTGCTTGCTAAGCAGGGAAATCTCTTGAACAGTAGACCTGAACAAGCTAAAAGGTAGCTTGCTGCACAAGTGAGAGGAAACTGTAAAGAAGGGACCCCTGAGATTCAGACATTGGAGGTATAACGGTCCTGCAAAAGTATACCTAGGACAATTGCAGGAGAGTAATAGACCCTGGAGGATGGAGAGTTCTCAGCTTTCCACCAAAAAACCAAGCAGGTTTCCAGTCAAAGTCTGCCTGCAAAAATGCATTGAAAGCCAAATGTTCGATAAGACACTTTGAGTTCTCACCAGTTCTATTTAGAAGCATGTGGAACTAGAGCAGGAGTCCAAACACAAGGGCTGAGCGAAGCTTTGGTCCTTGATTCAATTCAGCAGAGATTGTACCCAACTCAGTGGCTGAATCTCTGAATCCAAATTGAATCAGGAGACCCTTTAATGTCTCCAAACCAAATCAGAACCCTCCAAACCAATTCAGAGAGATTTGGAAATATTTGATGATTTGGACATAGACACAGCTTTAAATGTATTTTCTACGTATCTCAAGATGCCAGGCAACATGTGAATGATTCATAGATGTTAGGGTCAGAAAGGACCTCAATAGGTCATTGAATCCGACTCCCTGAATAGGCAGGAAAGAGTGCTGGGTTTAGATGAGCCCAGCTAGATGCCTATCTAACCTCCTCCTGAAGACCCCCAGGGTAGGGGAGAGCACCACCTCCCTTGGGAGCCCATTCCAGACTTTGGTCACTTGAACTGTGAAGAAGTTCTTCCTAACGTCTAGTCTAAATCTGCTCTCTGCTAGCTTATGGCCATTATTTCTTGTAACCCCCAGGGTCACCTTGGTGAGTAAATCCTCACCAATTCCCTTCTGTGCCCCCATGATGAACTTATAGGCACCCACAAAGTCACCTCTCAGCCTTCTCTTGCGGAGGCTGAAGAGGTCCAGGTGCCCCAGTCTCTCCTCATAGGGCTTGGCCTGCAAGCCCGTAACCATACAAGTGGCCCTTCTCTGGACCCTCTCCAGGTTATCCACATTCCTCTTGAAGTGCGGCACCCAAAATTGCACACAGTATTCCAACTGCAGTCTGACCAGTGCCCAATCGAGGGGAATTATCACCTCCTTGGTTCTGTTAGTCATGCATCTGCTGATGCACGATAAAGTACCATTAGCTTTTCTGATGACGCTGACGACTCATTTTCATCTTGGAGTCCACTAGGACCCCAAGATCCCTTTCCACTTCCGTGCCACCAAGCAGGTCATTTCCTAGGCAGTAGGTATGCTGGACATTTTTCCTTTCCAGGTGCAACACTTTGCATTTCTCCTTGTTGAATTGCATTCTGTTGTTTTCTGCCCATATGTCCAACCTGTCCAGGTCTGCTTGTAGTTGTTCCCTGCCC
>JAGPOW010002673.1:2868609-2889139 GCA_030014935.1 Caiman crocodilus | reverse complement strand
TGCAACACTTTGCATTTCTCCTTGTTGAATTGCATTCTGTTGTTTTCTGCCCATATGTCCAACCTGTCCAGGTCTGCTTGTAGTTGTTCCCTGCCCTCCAGTGTATTCAATTCTCCTCACAGTTTTGTGTTAATGCTGCAATGATGGGGCAGATGGAGAGTCCCATGGAAGCTTGGAGGGGGGAGGATCCCCAGTACACTCAGCAGCAGACCCAGAAGAAAACCAGAAGCACTTCTGGTCCATTTCTGAGTCCACTAGAGAGCACGTGGGGGGGGCACTGCACCACTCCCACCCCCCGACTCAGCGACAGGTGCCTCCTGGGTTGAGGGTGGGGGACACCTGGGGTCCCCCTGCAGCTGATCACCAAGCCAGGCAGGGGGAGGCCCAGCACGCTCCCCAGTGGACCCGGAAGTGGACCAGAAGTACTTCTGGTCTACTTCTGGGTTCACCACCGAGCACGCAGGGGGAGCCCCCGCACTCCTGTGGAACGCTCCATCTGCCCCAGCATCACAGCATTCACAAGCTGTGCCTGCCACCTTGAGGCATATAGAAAAGACATTTCAAGCTGCGTCTATGGCCGAATCACTGGTTCTCTAAATCAGCATTGAATCTTCAGATTTGGACTTGGCCTAATCAAATCAGGGAGAGTGATCCGAATCAACTACTCAAATCACTGTCCTCAATTCAGGCCAAATCTGAATTAAAATACAGCCCATTTCACACCTCGCACAGCCCTACCAAACACAGTTTATGGAGGGTAGGGAGCTTACTCAGGACCGTTCTACCCTTGTTTCCTAAATATAGCTGTACAGCTTCTTTGTTAGATCATTTGAGAAATGAGAATACTTCTAGGTTAGATGTATAAGACCTTACACAAAAGCAAAAGTTATAGAGTATACTGATACATAAGCAGCCTTCAGTAAAGGTAAGGTATCTCTCTTACATTAAACAGTATTTGGATGGGGAGCCCTCTCAGTCTGTGAAATATCTGCCTTATTTCTTGGTGCAGCTGAGCAAAACGTCTAAATCCAAAATGTTTAATCTACAATTCCAGGCAATCCTACTTCTATGCACCTTATTTCTCAAATTTCTCTTTTTTATTCTATCAAAGATGTTGTAGCTGAAGTCACCTTCTTTTGTTGCCCCTCCCCTCCACAATTATTGGCTTCCACTTCTCATTTTGCTTAACTTGTCCTACATAAAATCCAAATCATTTTCCCTCCTCACCTTCAACCTTCTGCACACCTCTGCACCTACCCAAATCTCAGCTTTGATTTCTCTTCTCTTCCTCTACCCTATGTTTCACCATCTCTCTCCCTCCCTCCAAACCCTCAATTAATACTATTACTATCCCTCCCACAGATAAAAGACTATGTCTTCTTGTATTTCAAGCAACATACTTCATTCCTCAAACATAATTTCTTTTCCTAGCTTTTCTGCACTGAACACCATTCTGGCACTGTGAACTCATAGTACTCCTCTAGTTCTCTACTATAAATGAAATACAGAAATGAAACAAAGAGTAAAGTGTGTAAAGGGGTATGTGGCATGGGGTACATAACATTGCTATGATTCAAATACACATGGTTAAAGGGGACTTCTTGTGCAGAACTGATTGTCCTAGCACCCATATAAATGATGGAGAGTAAGAGCTCAAAGGTGGTTGCTGTACACTAGCCAACATGAACTAATACAGAAGGAAAAATAATCTGGTATCTGCTAGAGCTAGTTGGGAATCACAGAAGGAACTGTAACTCTCAAAGTCACAATTCCTTCTATGAACTGCTGCTGGCTGGAAGAACTACATGCTACCCTTTACAGTAATGAAGTCACAAGCTAGCTTAAAGAATTCAGCAGATCTGGAATTGTTTTTACACAAAACAGAAAAACTCTAGAGTTCAAGCTGAGGATGGGGCTTTACCAATATCTAAGCTTCTAAGAACTACCATATATATTCACCCTGAAATGCTGTACATAGTTTTTAAGTTTTTTTAATTTTATTTTAATGTTCATGGCAGTAGAACTAGTAAAAAAATCAGAGATTCAGAAATTGAAGAGCTAAAGGGTCAACAGTATAAACCCCATCAGATCTAGGCTGCATACATATATGCGTGGAGGTTAGGGAGCAGTTAAATCGCATTAAAAGTGACTGCTTGATCTAACTTAGTTCACCTGTGTAGACATTACACTAGTTAGGTGGATCTAAATTTAAACTATAAAGAAGTTCAGGGTAGTTAGATTAGTCTAAAAATGGCCAATCTGATCTAAGTTATGTGTACCTCCAAGGTAGTCTAAATTTGGTCTTCCTGGACCTAATCTAACTGAACTTCTGTACAGTTCCCAGTGGAACTGAGAAAGTCCAGCTGCTGGTCTCAGCTCCAGGGTTCCACTTTCCCTACCTGCTCCCTGACACCAAGCTATTTTTAGACCCCCCTTGACATTTCTTCCCCACCTACAGATACATAACCCCCAACCACAGACCAATCAGCCCCCTCCCCCCACAGCCCACCAAACCCCACATCCTGCAAACAGCTCCCAACATTGGTACACCAATGTTATGAACTGAGGAAGAAAACTGGGGGGGAGCACAAATGGGAGGGATAGGGGGGTAGGTTCGCCAGAGGGGTTTATTGAGCCTCTTCTTGACCCTGTGATTCCTCCAACCCCCTCCACACTAGCCTCCATCCCAACTTACCTTACAGTGGGTGGCTATTTTTAACATGATCTAACCTTCCCCTAACCTCTCTGAATGTCTGTATGCAGCCCTAGTAAATCCCACAGATTTTAAACTTCATTTGAGCACGTAGAAATTGCAGGATTAACTTAGAAGACACTACTAATGCTCCATGATTAAAAAATAGTAAGATGTGTGGACAAAGTAATTACAATATAGAGTGTAGCCAAGAAAGCAATGCGTTTTTTTTTCAAAGGTCTGTGCTTAGATTGTGATCAAAAGTTAAATATTTAAGGAATCAATTCTAATGACTTATTCAGACTTATGAAAAGTTTGTCTGAATGCTAAACTGTAAGATAGCTATTGTAGTACACGGGTGGCCAACCCATGGCTCTGGAGTGCAAACTTCCAAATCCAAACTGAGTAATGTGCTCGCTGCAAGCAGTCACATGATGTAACATGACATAACAGCTATGGAAGCTGATCACCATGTGCTTGTGCAGAGATTCAAGGAGACGCATATTAACTTCCGAGGAGTCGCATGTGGATCTGGAGCTGTGGGCTGGCTACCCCTGCAGTAGTACTTGTTATCTCATGGAAGCTATTTAAAAAAAAAAAAAAATGGAATTAACATTCTTGGGAGTGTTATGGAGAAGAGGAAGAAATAATCCACTAAGGAAAATATATATATACACATTTTGGAGGAAAAAAAGGTGTAGATATTCACCAAAAGATTCATAACGAAAGATTTTGTTCTTCCATTAAAGACACGACTTATTACACAACATGAGTTGTCAGTGTGATGAAAGCTAACCACACTTTATCATGCATTAGCAGATGCATGGCAAATAGAACCAAGGAGGTGATACTTCCCCTCTATGCAGCATTGGTCAGACCGCAGTTGGAGTACCGAGTCCAGTTTTCTGTTTCCAGTTTCTAAATGGCGCTGCACTTTAGAAAGGATGTGGATAACCTTGAGAGGATCCATAGGAGGGCCACTCATATGGTTAAGGGTTTGCAGGCCAAGCCCTATAAGAAGAGATTTAGGGACCTGAGTCCTTTCAGCCTCAATGAGAGAAGGCTGCGAAGTGATCTTGTGGCCACCTATAAACTCATTAGGGGGGCACAGCAAGGAGCCGGAGATGCTCTGTTCACCAGGGTGCCTCTTGTGGTAACAAGGGACAATGGTCACAAACTGACAGAGCAGATTTAGGCTGGACATCAGGAAGAATTTAACGGTAAGGGTGGTCAGAATTTGGAATGGGCTTCCATGGGAGATGGTGCTCTCTCCTACTTTGGGGGTCTTTAAAAGAAGGCTAAATAGACATCTGGCTGGGGTCATCTGACCCCAGCACTCTTTCCTGCCCAGGGCAGGGGATCAGACATCATGATCTGTTGAGGTCCCTTCCAACCCTAACATCTATGAGTCTATGCAACTATAACAATTTAAAATTAAAATTTATAATCAACAAAAATGAAAAAGTGTAACTATCAAACATATTTATACTTTTTACAGCATTACAATTTATATGCATATATACAAGTAACTAAAACAGAACAAGCTTGTTATCATAAACTTGGATTGACCACTTGATAAAATCGTCTTTCACATCCTTAGTTACTGCCATCAGTCATAGAATCATAGACCAGAAGGCACCTGTAAGATCATCAAGTCTGCTCCCCTGCCATAAGCAGGAGGTTAATGAGCTCAAAGAGGTTCTCATCCAGCATCCTCTTGGACACCTCCAAGGATGGAAACTACACCACTTCTGCTGGGAGTATGTTCCAGGTTCTAGTTACCCTTATGGAGAAGTTCTTCCTCATGTCCAGCCTAAATCTTCACTCTACTAATTTGTGTCCATTGGTCCTTGTCCTCCCAAGGGCTGCCTTCCTGAAGAGTTGCTCTCCCAGATCTTGTTCCTCCCCTCTGATATACCTGTAGGCAGCTATCAAGTCATCCCTCAGACTCCTCTTACTCAGACTGAACAAGCCTAGTTCCTGGAGTCTCTCCTCATAGGCCAATCATGTGGATGGCCCTGTTGAGCTTATCTGCATCCTTCTTGAAGAGTGGTGCCCAAAACTACATTATAACTGTTATGTTTTTCAAGATTCTGTTTGTAAAAGCACTGCATACATTAATGCAGTCATATAATTGTTATTATAATTATTGTAATTATTACTATTATTTTTATGTTATTTTCATAAGACTGGCTAAGAACCTAAGTCATGCTTATTACAAAACAGTTGTGAGTGGAACAAACTAGAAAATTCTACAACCTGGAGGCCTTTGGGGCAGTTCTTTATATTAGTTCTTCTTTCTCCCACTGGTAGGAAAAAACATTTATCGGAATGGGAGAGTTGGAGTCTTCAACTCATGTAGCCATAATTAGAAAAGCTGTCTAATTCTAGGGGCAGGTTTTCAGACTCAAGGGTTCTCAGATGCAAAATTTAAACCTCATGAGGATTCCAATGGCTTTCCAAGAGGAGCTGAGGGCAAACAACAGGAACTAATAGATATTCATTCTGACAGAATCAGCAGTGATTGATTGTTGTGGGGGTTTTTTCTTTCCTTTCAGCTTTTCCAAGAGACAATACCGCACAAAACTGCTACTACAAGCCATGTTCCTGGGACATACTAGTTATGTCACTGGCACCAGTTTGAACTTTGAGGATTTCAAAAAATGTTTGGAGTTAAAAGTATGCTACTGAACCATAGGTATAAAAATCTAAAAAAAAAAAAAAAAATTTCACAATGCTAAAAATATTATTTTAAATAATTTGATTTGT
The DNA here is from genome assembly GCA_030014935.1 of Caiman crocodilus. Taxonomy (NCBI): domain Eukaryota; kingdom Metazoa; phylum Chordata; order Crocodylia; family Alligatoridae; genus Caiman; species Caiman crocodilus. Next base: position 2,883,678 of record JAGPOW010002673.1, on the reverse strand, counting down.
TTCAAATTAGCAGGTTATCATATGGTCATTCAAAATGACAGGGTAGACTTTGGGGTTCTTCTGCTTGCTTTTGTTTTATTTTGTTTTCTTTTTTTCAGTTCTTGTATTCCAGAGATATCTGTATGAAAATGGAAGTCTTAGAGAAAAAAAAGTTTGTTTTTTATATTGTTAGAAAGGAAAGCCAGTAATCTGGCTGTGGACTTGCATTTAATTATTCACAATCAAAATACCATTCTAAAGTGAAAAATATATAAATATCAAAAGCCAAAGGAATTATAATCTGTGCCATGGGAAAGAAGCTGTCCTTAAAAGGACAGAAAATTAAAGCTGTTTTAAGAAACTGCTAAAGAACATTTGCAACTAGAATGCATTATTATGAGTTTGGCAAGAAATTATGTTTCAAGTATGACTTACTGCCTTGAGCCTTCTGTTTAAAGGGACAATCTAAGCATAGGAAATGAATTCAGAGATATATAATTTTCCAGTACTTGGTTCAGAGACACAGACTAAAGTCAAAATCTAAGTTCACACTCTACCATCCTTCTCAAGTTTTAGTTGGCCACAATATTCATAAGATAATTCTGGCAAGGGATTAGAAAGTTATTACTTACCTGTCTATTACTGTACCATACAAAAAAAATCAGACTAGTACAAAAACTTGATTCTGATAATGGCCAATATTAGTGTACCAATTTCCAATGACACTGGTACTGACCACTCTTAAAAACAGAATGCTGGGTTAAATGGACAACTAGTTAGATCCAGTATAGCAATCCTGACATTCCTTAAATGAACAGATATTCTCTTTGAAAAACAAGTAACTTGAAAAAATCCCAGATTAGGCGTGGGAGGTTTAGACACTTCGGAGTACCCAAATAAGCACCAATAGCTGGCTTTCTAGATAGGTAAGAACTAATAACAAAGGAAGCTCAAGGTACTCAGCACTTCTAAAAATGAAAACACAAGATTTCTCAAGCACTATAAGTGTCCAGGACTCCCCAGTCTTGTTTCCAGGAAGATTAGCCTTGTTATTTTAGTGGGTACTCAGACACTGTGAAATGTTCAGAACCTACTGTGTACCTATGAAAATTCATAATTTAAAAATATGGCACTTCATCTGTACATGGTGCTTTTCATACATGATGACTCCAATGTGGTTTACAAGTATTGGTGAACTTAACCCTGCAGCACTGTGCTTCATGGATTATTATTATATCATCCCTGTTTTGCAGTTAGCTCACTTCTTACCTTCTTTTTATGTTTTGAGCTTTAAAAACTTTGTGCAGATAATGGATCTCTATACAGGGTAGACAGCATTGGCCCTTTCTTTGTGGGTGGAGAAAAACTGAACGTTAGCATTAATATTCCATGTAACATCCCAGTAACATTCCATGCACTGAACCACCCAACAAAGCTAAGCAGCACTATATTTTCTTGTATATAACTTGCATGTTTTTACCCAAAACCAGCTGCTGGAAATTGAGGTGTGCATTATATGTGAGAAATATGGTCAGAGCAAGGTTTGCTGCTTATGGGCAAAACCAAAAATAAAACCTACAGTGATCCACATAGAGCAGGCTCAGCTCCCTAGCTGCTGCTACTCAGTTGCTACAAATAAAAATTTTTCTCCTTCATTCTACCTTTCAAAATGAAGATACATAGTATGTTCTGAGGTATGTTGTATGCAAGAAAATATGGTATTTCACCTTTTAAACACAGTCCCACAAAGAAAGAGAACTAGATCTATTCTGTGAAATATGGTGCCAGTCTGTGTCCAGGCTGATGGAAAGAAATACTTAAATGTCAATGTTACGAACCATACCTTCCATGACATACACCAGTGAACCCACATCTCCTTCTTTGATGATGCAACTGTCTTTGCCATATTCCACTGGATACATACAATCCACAATCTCCTGGATCTGAGATATTTCTAGATTCTTCATGAAGTCATTGTCAAGGATTGCTTCCTTTATTAGTTCCTTGGACCTATGGCAAGAAAGGTAAGATTTATCCAAGTATCCAGTAATTTAATTCAGTCACAGTACGTGATGTTTAGCATGTTCACACACTGCCATGATGCACCAATGAAAGCATTTGCTTGCAAAGATTCCAACACTTTCCCAAAAATCTGAAAACAAAGTCCATCTGCCAAAAACTTTAAGATAAAGAGGTGTGTGAGAGTACTAATTTTTGAATGCTTATCATAAACTGAACATCACTTTTTAAATTTTGGCATAGCTAAATTTAATGTGTTTACTACAGTCTCTCTTTTTCGGCTAAGGATTTCATGTGTTCACTGACCTCATTACAATAATATATTTACACCAGATATTCTCCAGAGAATGTATTGTCCATATATAAAATAGGAATGACATACCAAAACAGAAAGCTTAAGACTTTTGTGATGTATACTTTATTATGTTTTATACCAATTATACAAAATAAAGAATACAAAGGTTGCAATATAATACATGTTAGGTATGTATTCTGTAGTATTACTTGTATTCCGAAAGTTCAAATACAGTATAGGAAACATTATTACAGAAGAGTGTAATTCATTATTTTAGTTACTTATTACTGGTAAGTTTAGGCAATTATTTTATTAACATATAAATATATATATGCACGCATTTGAATTGTCTATGAAATTGCTTTAGAAGTAAAAGTCTGAGGTTCTCAGTTTTAAATAGTGACTTTTGATTGGGTTAGTTATAAGACATTGTTTATATATAAAATTGCATAGGTGTTAATCCTTAAATATTCACTCTAGCATCTTTATTGTTTTAATCTTTGAAAAAACGTACCTCTATAGACATATAGTATAATCTGTTCTTTCTAAAATACCTTAGTACTTCTACCACTGCAGAAGATATGTGGAACATTTATTCATACCATAACTGTTCCAAATATTTTGCCAAATCTTGTCATACAGTGTAACTATTTGAAAGATAACTGTCTGCACTGAGTCACTCAGGCATAACTATTCAGCAACAGTACCCTGTTCATCATGATCCACATATTGTCAAATTGTCTATCAAGTTCAACTTAATTCAATTCTTACAAAGAGTAATAATGCTACAACAATACATAAATGCTTCTTAAAGGATTATGGCAAATGGACAGTTGAGGAATATAAATGTGTACAAACTACATTTAAGCAAGATAATTAAAAAGAGAAGAATTGCCAAGTACTACTTGCATTATTCATGTTCACCTTCATGATTAGAATTTCTCAAAACATAGATGTATACCTTCACTCCTTATATTGGCTTTATGTATTATTTTCATTCTAATAACATGAGTTTCTACAAATAATATCTGAAGGATCAATGTTTAGAAATACATTGACTTGTGACAGTTTCACTTATGATACTAACAAAACAAAAGTATCATTACACTTACAAGAAGCTAAGAAAAAATGTAATTGTTATCAATGTTCAGGGGAAAAGTCAAATCAATTACCAATAAATGTTAAGAAGGATTAGTTTCCCCCACCACCCCATACATTATATCATTTGCCAGAGACATAGAGTAAGCACGCTAGTGTCAGCATAAGCAAGTGAATCAAATAGACCTTTGGTCTGTTCAAGGATGCCACGGCGGGGTCCTACAGGAGGGCCATGATCTCCTGAAGGCCCTCTACCCATGCCAAGTCCGGCCCAAGGCACCCTCAAATTCTCGCCCGCCACGACTTGGATGATAAGTATATAGGGGAGGCTGCCTTTATACCACCCTGGGCATGGTGTATTGGGACATCTGTCCCCATGATCTCTCGACCCCACCGGGGTGTCTCCCTGTGTGCTGGGTGCCTTCCAGGCACCCTGGCCTTAGGGCCTCACATGTGTACCAGACGTTGGTGTGTCTAACTACATGTCTTCCATGACAATGCCCCTCCTGGGCTCTCTCCGGGCCCTCTCCTGGGGCTTCTTACTCATCAGTGCCCCTCTCTCTAGGGACTCTCTTAGCAAGCCACCGGTCCTCTTGGCCCACTGCACAGCTACCCTCTTCTAAGGCCGGGCATACTGTGCCGCTATCCCCTTTTGGATCGGGAACTACCACAGCACTTGCCCTTATCAAGGAGGCACTATGCTGCTAACCCCTCTCTCCTGGGTCCACCGCCGCATCCAGCCTCTGGCCGGGGTCTAATGCCGCACTAGTCTCCAACTGGTCTCGCAGTGCCCGTCCTGGGCTTCCCACAACGGTGCCCCTTGTGGGATCTTTAAAATGCTGCCCCCCCGTCTAGGGCTTCTCAACATGTCACCCCTTGTGGGCTTCTCCACGTGTCTCAATAATACTGTCCCTCACGGGCTCCTTAAAATACTGCCCCCTGTCTAGGGCTTCTCACAATGTGTCGCCCCTCATGGGCTTCTCCACGTGTCACCCCTCGTGGGCTTCTCAAAATGGCGCTCCCCACTCTGGCCTCGCTGTGCCCCCACAGGGCTCCTCCATAATGCTGCCCCTCATGGGCCTTCTCAATGCTGCCCCTTTTCGGGCCTGGGGTCGCCGCACCCTGGGCTGCTGTGCCCCCTCTGGTACTAGATCACGTCTTCCTTGGCATTAGATCGCGCCCTCCTGGGCGCCAGGGCCCCACACCCTGTGGGTCCCTATGAGGCCTCCTCCTTCCCCTACAGCCTCGCCCAGACCACCGGTGTAATTCACTACTAACAAAACAAAACACAAGCCGTTGGCTGTAACTCAAACGTAAGGCACCTGGCCATAACAACACCAGCCTCCTGGCTATGCTTCTGCATCGTTGCTCCAGCCTCTGGAGCTCTTATGAGCTGCACTCATATTTCCGTCTGCTGGAGTTCCTGACCCGTCAGCTGCTGGCAGGGAACTCTCAGCCTGACTCTGGCTCTGGGCTTTATAGGGCCAAGCCCTGCCCCCTAGGTCAGCTGACTCTTCTCAGTTGCCTCAGCAACCCTCAGCTGTGCTCATTATCCCACTGCTGGGGCTTTCCCCAGCAGCCTTCACACACAAGGAGCGGTGCCACGAGGTGCACCGCAACAAAGGATAACAAAGTCTTGTTGCAATATGAATGTTAAAAACATTCACTTTCAAATCCATGTATAATGAAAACAATGCAAACATCTTGTTATATTGATTGATTGATTATATTGGTTAATTTGATTAAGCTCTACTTCTGATATAAAACATGAGTACTTGATTTAAAATACCATTAGTGTAAAAGATCAGAATTGATCTTTTACATCATCTACTTACGTTGGGAGGTTAGGTGTTGTTTGTTTACCTGTGTGGTACAACCCCAGTTAGTAACCATTATATTTGGAAATCAAACAGATAGTTTATTTCAAAGATATTCTCTTTGGGACAAGTCCTTGGCTGGTATACAGTCTCACATTCTCATTGTTCCACTCATACCTGATGAGTTCAGTGGAATGGTGACATAGAACCACCTGAACATTACATTAAAATGAAATGTACAAAAATATATATAAATACTATGAAATTGTTTTGCTTGCAACCTAGAACTTGTAAATGATGCCTTTCAATGTAAATTTATGGATGTTAATTCAGACACTGTGCATTATAGTTCTACTAAAATATGGCTCAAAGTTATGTTCAACAGTGATTTTTTAATGGCACATATGACTTTTATTCTTTCGACCACCTCTCTGAGACATTTCAAACAATAGAACACTTTAAGACCAAAGACAAACTTCAATGCTTTAGTTGAATTTACTAGGGCTAAAATGGGTAGTCAGAATCTGACTTTGCTAGGGTTCCGCCCCTCCCCCCACTTTTATGAACCCTAATTAAGGTAAAAATACAGTCACTTGGATTACTAGGACAAGGAAATGAAAACAATATAAACTATAGGTGTCCTTAGTATTCTTGTTCATTACAATGAGTGATCATGAAAATCTTAAAAAAAAGGAAGAAGTAATAGAAATTCAGCTTTCCTCCCTCACTGGCTCCCCTGCATTATAGCAAAACTGAGCCTTTGTTTTGCTCTCAGCAGTGTTCTTTTTATACTGTGACTTGCCTAAGTAATGCTCCCCTGGTTTTTCCCACCCCCAGAAATCATCACAAGAGCAAAAATTATTATCGTTATTTGAAGTGAATGCTACCAAGAAAGTGTAACAAAAGCCTTTGTATTAATCATATCAACTAACTTTACATTTACAGTCATTTATTTTGATTTAAGACCCAAACGAGACTTTCTCCTAGATAAAACAAGGTCAAATTATTTAACTGAAGTGTTTATAATAATATCTACTAAAAGTTAGTAAAGAGAATTCAAACACAGTGGGGCCAGAACTGCTCAATTAATTAGGGAGGCAACAGAAGAACCAGGGAAGTTATTGCAGAGACTAAGAAAAAAAGGAATTTTTAAGGGGTTCTAGGAGAGGCCTCAGAAAGTCTGAATGATAAAGTGAGAGTGCCAAAAGACCAAGGAAATCATTGTGAACAGAGCAGAGATAACATTATAATGTATAGAAATTTGTAACATAATTAATAAAATTCCAACTAAGAAAACTTTAACCCTAGCAATATCCACAGCATATAAAAGCCCAATCTAAGTGTAGATGAAGATGGATCACAGAAACTAAAAATTCAACAAGACCCACAAATTGTTAAGCCAGTTTCCCTGCCAATACAGGATAGTCCTATGAAACAAAAGCCATGTCTATTTAACACGGACACTACAACTCTGCTCAGCCACAGCTGAACAGTCTCAATAGGCACTGTATACATACACATTCCCTTAGCATGCACACACCAACCCCACTGTGAGAGACAGGATACTGAGCAGGGTGGACTTGTAATCTGACCCAGTCTATCATTTCTTATGTCTTTATCTTAAAAATAAATGTGCCAGCAGAATACTGAAATAATACTTTACTATTTATCTACTACTGTATCAAAATATAAAACTTACTAATTTATAGAACTAGTTATGCTTCGCTACAATGATTGAGTAGGAACTTAAAATAGGCATGAACTTATTATAAAATAACAGTAAGAAAACAATTTTCCTCTTTGCAGAAGGCAAACAACGTATGCCAATGTTTACATCACCTATCAAATAAAAAGTTCTCAAGCAATTTAAATGCTTTTCATCTGTCACTTCTGTATCAATTTTGCAAAATAAAGTTCACTTTGAACTAGTTCAAAATTAGGCACTACTAAAAATATATTGTCATGGTTACAGAAAGATTTATTCTATTGTTCTGAAGATAAGTTATTTGTCAGCTTAGTAATATAAAAAATTACCCATACAAGCAGGGTACCATTCCCAAATACTTGCAGAGCACAGGTCATTTAATTCTCTACGTTGCTTAATAAAATGACATTTTCATCCAGTATAATTAATGTAAGAAGTATTTCAGATGAAAACACATTTTGCATAGGAAGAAATGTGCTTAAATATCTTAATTGTTACAGAAGAACTTTTATTTACATTGCATGTTATTCCTTAGGGGATTTTTTAAGATGTATAAAAGTGCATCAAATCCATGAATAGTTTAAAATATGAGTTTAGCCTTCGCCAACAGGCAAAAAGTGAGTTCCTTCAGTCAAAAGTAAGTGTACATACTGTTAATTCATTTCCCTTTTATCCTTGAAGGGGACTAGCAATTTAATTTCTATTTTCTGATTCACCTTTCTAATGAAGGCCACCTGTAAGTAAAATAAACTCACAATGTTTTTAATGAAATAGACTGCCTCCTAATGACCCCAGATGAACGCATTTCCATGAATATTTATTTAGTGCTGAATGTAATGGTTCCTAATACTGAGGGTCATCCAAAGAGTGGAAAGTAGCACCTTCATCATTATCTTTACATTCTAAAAGTAAGTAACAAGAATAGATAGGGAAATAAGCAGTCACTATTTTCTGAGAAAGTTAATGGTAACATATAATGGAGAAATTCTCAGAAATAATTGAGGAAAATAGCAGCACTCAACAACTTGCAATTCCTCTTTTCCGATTTTAATGCCATCAAGATAACCAATATGGCAGCAGCAGGACCACCAAACTAATTATATTTGTGAGTTATGCATGCAAAAAAGTATCTTTAGAAAAGTTTACTGTATAACTTTAAAATATAAAATCCAAGATTTTTGGCTGTGGCTGAGAAGTACACATCAGGCTAATTACAACAAAATTTACAAACACAATTTTCGGCTAAGTGCCTACCTAGTCCTCCAGAGTATGCAATATTGGCATATGGAAACATGGCAGCTAAATATCGCTAGAATACCTAGAAGACAAGGGTATGCCCTATATTACTAATTCCCTGTATTCCTTACATTGGTAGGTAGAAGTTTTGGCGTAGAAGCCAAAAATTAGTTGGGTACAGAAATTCACATCATTGGAGTGATCCCCTTATGGCTACTTATGGAAAGTTCAGACATACTTTCTGTTAACGGTCACAGAGAAAAACAGAATCTACCCCAATGCCCTGCTAATAAGCTATATTGCTAACAACTGTGTTACTATTAGAGGCTCAGCAGAATAGAAAAAAATGATAGCAGTGTAGTAAAAATTACAGGCTGGAGACCAACTAGCTAACTAGCAGCTCTGGAGAAAAGGATCTAGGGGTTACAAAGAACTGTAAGCTAAATATGAGCCAACAGAGTGTCCTTGCTGCCAGGAAGGCTAACTCTGGGCTGCATTAGGAGGAGCTTTGCCAGCAGATTGAGGAAAGTGGTTCTTCCCCTCTATTCAGCACTGGTGAGCCACATCTGGAGTGCTGTGGCCAGTTTTGAGCCCCTCACTACAGAAAAGACATAGACAAACTGAAGAGTCCACCAGAGGGCAATGAAGATGGTTAGGAGGTTTAGGCACGTGACTTCTGAGGAGAGGCTGGACTTATTTAGTCTGGAGAAGAGAAGTCTGTGTGGAGATTTTATAACAACCTTCAACTACCTTAAGAGTAGTTTCAAAGATAAGGGAGCTAGACTGCTCTCAGTGGTGGCAGATGACAAAAGAAGGAACATAAGAAGGTCTTAAGTTGTAGCAAGGAAAGTTTAGGTTAGAAAACACAAAAAAAAACTCTCATGAGGAGAGTAAGAAAGGACTGGAAGTGGCTACCCAGGGAAGTTGTGGAATCTCCATCCTCAGAGGTTTTTAAGACCCAGCTAGACAAAGCCTTGGCTGGGATGATATAGTTGGGAATGGTCCTGCTCTGAGCAGGGGGGTGGACTAGGTTTCCTGAGGTCCCTTCCACCCCTAATTGTGTATAATTTTGTGAAGCCAAATAGCAATAACGTTACCACAATGTCTCAGGGCACCTCGATGCTCTGCTCCTAGAGAGGGGAAACTGTCAGGGAGAGAGCCCTGGCAGGGAATAAGGAGCACAACTGTGAGTTGCCTGGGGCAACCAGGAGATCAGCTGACCAGAAGGGGGAGGGCCTGGCCCTCATAAAGCCCAGGGCTGAGGCCAGGCTACCAGTTCTCTGCCAGCAGCCAGAGGGGCAGGAGCTCCTGGAGTTAAGATGTGGGAACCCCAGGTACAGCTCAAGCCAGATAAAAGTAGGCAGCTTGAAGATGTCTAAGAGACATAGTTATAGCCAGGCGTCTTATAATTATGTTATAGCCTAGGGGCTTGTGTTTTGCATTGTTGTTGTTATGTATTACACCGGTGGCTTCAGTGAGGCTATTAGGGGTTGGAGGAGGCCTCATAAGGGACCCACAGTGGTGTGGGGGCCCCAGCGCCAGTGAGGGTGCAGCATACTCGTGTGGGACCCAGCGTAGCGTGGGGATCCCAGCGCCAGCGGGAACAGCATCCAGGGTGCATAGACCCCCAGCCCTGAAGAGGGGCATTTGAGAAGCCCAAATGTGGGCATGGAGAGCCCCAGAAAGGGGACAACAGTATTAGACAGCCCAAGTTGGGCCTGGTGAGCCCTAGAGAGGGGGCACTACCGAGAAGCCCCAGTGCGGGCATGGTGAGCCCCAGGAGGGGCACTACTGAGAATCCCCAGTGCAGGTGTGGCAAGCCCCAGAGAGGGGGTACTATTGAGAAGCCCCAGTGCGGGCATGGTGAGCCCCTGAGGAAGGGCATGGTACTGTGGTAAACCCCAAAGAAGGGAGTAGTACTACAGTAAACCCCAGAGAGAGGGGGTAGTAGTGCGGTGAGCCCTGGAGAAAGGGGGTAGCAGTGCAGTGGGCCCAAGAGACAGGTGGCTTAACCAAGAAGTCCCAAAGTGGGCACAGAAGGCCCCAGGAAAGAGGCAGCTTCACAGGCAAGGCCCCCTGAGAGCGGGCGACAGTACAGAGGAGGCCCCCGAGAGCGAGAGAGTGTATTCTACAGACCAACGTCCATTCCAACTGCAAGGCTTGGGATGTGGTATAAAGGGTGGTCAGAGCCACGCACAGCCTATAAGGCTAGGGTGCCCAGGGCACCCATTTGCAGGACAAGACACACAAGGGGTCTGGGGATCCCAGGGGACAGAGGTCACAACAAACTGTGTCCAAGAAGACATAAGACAGCCTCCCAACCTTACCCCGCCCATGACACACAACTAGGAATATATAAAATAAAGCAGTAGAATCCATATGACAGATTGGTCTCAACTAATCAGTAATTCACATTTTACATAAAACATTATTGATCTTGAGAATTATATAATCCCAAACTTTTAAAATGTAGGGCCACAGCAGATAATTAGCTCTCTGCTAGATTAACAATTTTAGTTATAGACAATAAATGTTAAAACAAAGGGGTTATCATCCCAAAACTACTTCTTTGAACACCAGACAACCACACAAGGAAGACGGGGGGAAAATGTACACAGAAAGACTTTGGGATTCGATACATATGGAAATTTGCATTAACATAGATGTAACCATTCAAAGCCCAGAAGCAATGCAAAAAGCATAATAATGTGGTCAGGTGCCCAGGATAGCTACCACACAGAAGGGTAGTGGCTGCCATTGCCAGTGCTACTACCACAATTGTTATTGTGCAACTGCAGCAGCAGCCTTTTTTTCTGCATTTCCCTCCTTGCTCCCTCACCCCATACCATGTTGGCACCCAGGGCAGCTGCCCTAGTCATGCCATACTATAGATGTACTGCACTGGTTTAAATGGAACTTCGATCAATACAACTTACTCTCTCTTTGGAGTTTTGAAGGGACTACACAGGTGTCAGTTTCCATAAATCAAATGTATTCAGCCACTAATTCACCCCAAGACAAATTTGTGAAGAGACAATCCCTGTGACATACTTTTAGGATGTCCACTATGATAATATTCCACCAACACCAAAAATACTTTAAAAGCATAATGGAGCTATAGAAGGAGATTGTTAGGAGCAAGAACTCAAAGGTTTAAGAGAAAATATACCTGTAAAACTATCAGATGAAGAGAATTAGAGAAAAGAAAGCACCTCTCGAAAAGCTAAGTTATTTGTCTCCACTTTCAATTGCATCAGTTAAAAGCTCTACAAGAGCAGTACCAGGGGTCTCAACCTTTTTAGACACAAGGCACCCTCAGAAAATGCCAGCTCTTAGTTTTAACTCATTTTTTAACTACAGAAAAATAGAGAAATTCTTCTGTTTCAAAGAACTCAGAAAGACTACAACACGTCAGAATGTTTTTAACACTCTGAATTTCTATTTGAAATCTCTGGGCAAGTTCAGATAAGCGTGCACGTGCCTCTTGCCCCATCTCAAACCCCTTTGAGACAGGGAAAGAATCACATGTGGGAATGAAAAAATGTTCCCTGCAGAGAGAAAATTAGAAGTAAAAATAAAGTAAATTAGAAATAAAATAATGAAGTATAGAAAAGAGGGGCAACCGGAGGCTGGGTCCTCCATGGAGACACTCTGGCTGGCAGAGCATCTCTGTGGTTGGCCCCTCGCCCTGGTGCTGAAACGTGAGGCCCGCAAGGTCGTGTGTTCAGCACAGGGGCTCCAGTGCCAGTGAGTAAGGGGTTAGAGATGTAGATAAGGGGGGGATGGGACCATGGGGGGGCCCCACCAGCCCTGCCTGCTCCCCCAGCCCCCTGACCCATGCCCTGCCCTGCCCAGCCCCACCCCCCACCACCAGGCCCCTTGACCCCCCAATCACTTTCTAGCCCCAACCCCCACCAGCCCCCTGACCCCTGAACACTAACCTGCCCAGCCCCTCGCCTGCCAGCCCTGCAGACCCTCCAATCACTTACCAGCCCATCCCCCCAACCAGCCTCCCTGACATTTTTCCCTCCCTCCCTCCCCCAATCATTTTTCTGCCTGGCCCCACCTCCACCAAACCTTCCGATCACTTCCCTGACTGGCCCCTCCCCCACCTACCCCTAAGACCCCCCCAATCCCTGCCACCCACCCCATAATTTAAACTTTTTTTTTTTTAAACCCAACACTTACCGGCAGCTTTACCTGCCATCTGTATCACTTGCACCCCTGTCCACCAAGTGCAGGGCAAAGAGACAGCCCCAGTGGCCCCAGCCTGGGCCCTCCTGCCCCCCGCTGCCCTGTGCTGCCTGAGGGGCTCTGCCAGGAGGCCCTGGTGCCTCCCCCACCCCAGCTTCTAGAGTAAGTAGAGGCTTCTTTTTCCTGTTTTTTTTCTTTTTTTTTCTTTAAACTGATTGTGTCTGGGGTTTGGGGGGCAGCCATGACGGCCTCGGGGTGCAAGTGGGGGGTGGGGCTGGGTGGGGCAGCTATTGGGGGGTCTGGAGAGCTGGGGGTAGGGCTGGGTGGGGGCTGGGTGGGGCAGCCATCGGGGCTGCAGCAGCTGGTGGGGGATGGGGCCAGGTGGGGCGGCATTCAGGGGGCTGAGGTGGAGCATGTGGGCCTTGCAGGGGCCATAGCCCCTGAAGGGGCCATTTGGCCCCTGTTGCGGGTGCTGTAACCCCTGTGTGGTGGCCATAACCCCTGTTGGGGAGCCATAGCCCTTGTGTGGGGGCTGAACCCCATGCTGGGGGGCTGTAACCCATGGGGGAGGGCAGCAAAATATACATTCATGTGTTCATGACTTAATAAAACCTGTATTTAGAGTTCACTTTATTATTATGATAAGAGACATGCTTTAACACTGTAGATATATCAATAAAACATTGTCCAACTGATTTCTGTGTCTGTCTCACTCTCTCTCTTTATAGTGGTCTTTTGTTTTACTTGTGGAAGAACATGGATTTTGAGATATTTTACAGAATGACTTTGGAATATTTTTTATCAGGGATTTTTCAGTTTTCCAATGTGGGACACCAGAATTTCTCCTAGGGAGGCCAACAGCAGGACCCTGTCTGCTCAGTGCTGGCATCTTGGACCCAGATAGCTGTGGCTGGGCCACGAGAACATGATCTGACAGTTCAAAGCAGGCCACCACACTGGAACATCTTCTGGGCAATAGCTGCCCAGATAGCTGGGCAGTAGTGCCACACAGAGGCCAACTCTGCAGCCACAGCCCACTGGCAGCTGGCCCAGAGGGGCAGATGCCTCTACTGGCTGTACAGTCCCTATCCGGGTCTGGCAGGTGTGCAGCATGTCACGGCCAGGCAGCAGCCCCCACCGCCAGACTGCTGCAGTGGGTAAAAGGTGCAGGCAACTCTCAGGGATGCTTCAGCAGTCCAGCTAGCACAAGGGGTAGTATCCCCAGGTATCAACTGGCCGGCCCCAGAAGCTCCTGAGAGTGAGCAGCCCTGACCTACTTGCCAGGGCAGCTTTTTATACTGCTGGGGACAGAACAGGTGCTGGCCCTGAGCTCTAGCTCCCCCTGTCTGCAGATCTAGGAAGAGCCAGGCAGGGTTATTTTGCCCCAGGTGCCCCACTGAGGCAAAAAAACCCAGCTCAAATTTGCACCGCTTCTGTTTGAGCTGCTGCGAGTGCATGGGTTTGCATGTGTGGACGCACCCTCTGAGTTTAATCTTTTGAATCATGTTTGTGCACCTGAAAGGATCTCAAGGCACCACAGCATGACTGAAAGAATCACTAAACAGTGGAAAAAATGTTTTTAACTGATCCTTTCTCTATAGATGCTGTAAATCTTGCTATTAATTGAAGCACCTGACCCTTCAATATGGAACTTAATGCTCCATGTCACAGAAAAAAAAAAATCACCTTTCCTGAAGTCTGGATTTCCAACTGTATGTGCACAAAAAAGAATTGTGCTTAACAGGGAAATTTTTGCAGATTTTTAGCTGGTAGGTAAATGCCTACTATCAAAACTGGAGTTATAGAAGGTAAGAGTGAAAACCCAATTTCAGGGAGGTCTTGTTATCACAATGCATAGTACTGTACAGTATCACAATGCGTAGTAACTGTTTTTCTTTTGTCTCCATAATAAAAACAACTTGTAGGAAACAAATATATTTAATTTAGCGTTGTTACATCCAAAGAAATCCACTAAGTGCCCTGGGTTTAAATTCATGGTCAAATTCTGCTTTTATGGAGTTGCCTGAAAATACCTTTTGGTAAGTGGCTGACACTGCAGTCAGTCTCCACTTAGAATTTCAAGAGATGACATCACATAGGCATTTTCAACACCAGACACTTGAGAGCATAAGTACTGCACAAATCCAGAGTAGGACTACAACATTTTCCTATTTAAACCCATGTCATACAAAGTTTAAAATGAGGACACTTTCAACCACAAAATACACTATGACTGGAAATGAAGCAAACATTTTTACAATAACACAGCAAATGCCATAAAGGTTTATTCCTGTCTAAATTTCCATAAGCAATTCAGAAGGACACAAATAATATATAAAAAGCTTCAAAGGGAAATCCAAAATGAGAGAGAGAAAGAGAGAAGGAAAATGTACATGTGAGAGTGAGAAAAATATTTTGAAGTGCTTCTCTTGTCTAAGGTAATAGCCATACCATGGGCTATCAAAACAGAAAGGCAGCAAAAGATTGACTCAGAACACTATTGTCCTCGAATTCACAACATTCCTTATTATAGAGCGGGGCTGCCAAACTTCTCAGTGATCAAGGGCTGAAGACCAGAGGACTACACATTGCTTGTACTGCTTGCCATGCAAGTGGCCCCGGCCCTTCTCCACTAGCTGGACAGCCCAGTTTCCCCTGCCACGTGCACAGACTCACCCCACTGTCAGCTAAGCACGCCGCATGAATAGTTGCCTCTGATGTTGTAT
>JAGPOW010002673.1:2853005-2868509 GCA_030014935.1 Caiman crocodilus | reverse complement strand
TATGTAGTGCAGGCAGTCTGGCTCCCTTCCTTGCTGTATACCAAACATAAGGAGGCAAGGGTTGTCCCTTCCCTCACTGAATGCACCACTCCAGCATTCCCTCCGCCCCCAACTCAGCACACACAGCAAGGATAGCCTGGCCCCCTCCACCTGCAACATCCTACCCCCAGGAGTGGGAACAGGAAGCAGAAGTTGGGGAGGGAAGGAAAGCATCAAAAGCAATGTTAGTCCTACATGGATCATGTGCTGTCAGTTGAACAACGCTTTTATAATGGCTGCCTAAACTTTTGCATTCTAATCTTCTTGACATCTTAAATCTTTTTCCATTCTAATTTCTAAAACTTCTACCTATCAGACTGACATTGTTGGAAAGTCTGGAAAAAACTGTTCATTTGTTTAAGCCTTGGTTTAGTTTCATAGTTCAAAGCATAATATATGTATAAAGATTTATGCTTTCAGAAGAGCTCTGGATTTGTGTACTATGCCAGTTGGATGATCAGCCAAGTGACAGTGAATCAAGGCTATCTGGTTTCTAACGACTGATAAATCTGCAGCAGTGGAACTGGGAGAAATGTCCTTGAAAGATGCAACCATGAACATCAGCTGTTGTAAAAATAACAAAGAAGAAGTAAAGAAGTTTCTTTTTTTGAGTAGTTGTCTGCAAAGATATTGCATTGCTGGTGACTCCCAGATAGTGGATATGAGAAATCCAGCTGAACAATTAATAAAGCAGCATTCTGCCAAATTTAGCACTTCCTAAAGTTTATAATAATGTGTAAAGGTAAATAAACACAAGAACAAAGGAATTAATTTTAGATGTCCTCGGAAAGGAAAGTTACTGGCAACATACACCAAAGTACAGTAGGATGAACAGTCATTTTTGCCAGGTAGAGTCTTTCCAGATGCATGAAAATATAATTTTCTACAAACAGAAATCCAATTAGGGACCTTTTGAGCAGAGGCAGCCCTGCCCATGACTCTTGGACCAGTTGCTACAAGCTGTTTAGGACAGAAATGTCAAACATGCAGCCCACAGGTCAGACTCCACCTGTGGAGCTACTGCATCTCGCCTATTGAGCTACCAGCAGGCCACTGGCAGTTGGGAGGCACAGCTGGGGGGAGTAGCCTGCTGCAGAACCTGGGGCTGTTGGGTCCTGCTGGATGTGATGAGCAGCAGCAGGAGGATGATGAAGAGCTCACATAGCCCCAATCACTACCTAGTCACTACCACTATGGCCTCACTTCCTGAGCTGCTGGACCCATCACCAGCACAAGCATGCTACCCCCCATCAGAGCTGGAACTGTGGTCCCAGCATAAAACACAGGTCAGCAGCAGCAGCTCCAGCTCTGGTACAGGGCACATGGCACATGGCAGAAGATGGAGTTGTTGACACCATGTGCATTGTGTGGGAGCTGGAACTGCCACTGCCATCACCACCATGCCATGCCCTGGGCTGGATTCAACCCCCAAGGAACCCAATGGTCCAGATCCAGCCCATGGAAAAAGGTGAGTTTGACACCACTGGTTTAGGTGATATTCTGAAATGTATCACTCTGTCTAGACAGAATGAATGTGCTCTACAATTAAATATTGAAGATAAATAACTGTTCCTCCTCTTCATCTGCCCATGGATATGGTAAGTACACTGGCAAGTTAATACTTTTATTTTAGCAGGAACATGAAGCTACCTTAAGCATAAACTTAAAATGTATTTTCACAGAAACTTTACGATATATAGAACAGGGAATTTCAGCCATCAGCAGTAGTATTTAATCCACCCTCCTAATATACTATTGACACAATGAAGGACACTTTTATTGAGAAATGATAGGGTAGGGTGGACTCATCATTGAGGCAGAAACTGAGTGATGATTCAGAAGCTAGCTGAGTTCCTCTTCTATCATACAGCTCTAGATAGTAGAACTCAACAGTGTTTTTTTCCTACCACAAATCTGAAAGAACGTTAATGCTGGATTGGTCACACTACTCCAAATTAAAGAAAACCATCAGTATCTACATGTCATCATGTCTGCTATTATCCTCAAAGATGTATCTAAAACAGTATGCAGTGCCACAAAATTCAATCAAAATTTACTTGAATTTGTCACTGAAGACATGTATGTTTTGTGTTACAATTGATGAATCAGTATTTGGCTAGCACTGTTTGATAATTAGATATCCTCATCTGTAAGCAAGATATGAAGCAACATCTCCCATCAAGCTGGTCCAATATTTTGGATTTCTTTTCTTTTGGAGTGAATTCAAAATGAGATGACTCTTCTAAGATCTTTCACTTGCAGCTATGACAACAAGAGATACCAGTACTCTTCAATGAAAATAGAACTGCTCAAAGCCAATAGATGAAACCTAACAAGATCACTAATTTTGATACTGGTGTTAGCTGTGGTGTTTTCCACAACTTCTATAGACTGAGGATGCCCTCACTGACCAGGAAAATTAAATGGCCTGGCATGGAAGTTTGTAAGATAAATAATCTAATGTTGATAATGATGATGTTGACTATGTTTCAATGCACTTCTCATTAAAATCTGAAAGTCTTTATAGTCCTCTGGGAGCCGATGATGAGAATTTCAGGATAACTGCTTCATTGGATTATGAAAGATATAATTTGAAACAAACAGTTTTATTTCCTACAGGTTCTGTGTAGGAGGTGAAATTGCATGAGTAGGATCTGGCTGGTGTTATAAAAATACTCCCTTCTGAAAGGATTTGGAGATGGGGACCTTGGCATTGAGATGTTAGTGAAGGAGTTGCCTCAGCTACTGAGGAACTTACGGTATTTGAAATTTCCACAGATTCTGGAGAGAGTAACATATTGCAGGTCAAGATTACATACCAATAATTTGGTGACATGAAAAAGCTCTCCCACAAAAATAATGGAAACTCTAGAGATGCTCCAGAGGGAGATTCTAAGTCGCAGTAAGTTGGAACCTTGCTGAAGAAGACCCTCTGCTGTCATCCAAAATATGATGAAGTGAACAGTTATCATAAAATTCATGGGTGACAAGAGAAAGAGTTCTAAATGAGTCCTTTATAGGAGTGGTGAAGCAGGGCTCCAGTTGGCTCCAGTAGATACATACACTCCAACAAAAGAACACATGCTTATACAATCACTTGAAGAACAACATATACTACTGAAGCAAACATTCATCCTTTAACTTTATAATTTTTTTAAAAAATACATCTAACCTTATTAAAGAGGAGTAAGAGTGTTAAACAAGCTTAGCACCTGTGTTTGGAGTCAGTTTAATATTTGAAAGGAGGTTAATCAGAAGCTTTAAAAAACTACTTCATTCAGTGTTACTAAGGATGAGAGTATGTTTAAAGATGTATTGTGTGCATTTTCTTGAAAGGACTATTTCAGGGTAAAGTGGAAAATGCAGCCAGATAATGAAAGCAATCCTGAATGAATTCAGTAGAGCACCATGTTGTACACATTGTCTGGTATGATGAGAAACCAGAACAACTGAGTAAGCATCTTCAGTGAATGATGCTAGCTATGGCAGTATACTCTAAAAACCAACCTGAATAGCAAGTTAAATGACTAGACAATATTTCACCAGGGGGAAGAACAAGACCATGAAATAGAATAAGGAAGGCTGATAGAAAGCTGGTGACAACAGAAGGTTAATGGACCTGGGAGAAGAAAGACTGCCTCTCTGATCAAAGCAGGCTGACAAAGGTGATGCTGCTTTCTGAAAAAGGTCTTTTCCTTCCATTGCCACTCTAACTATGCTTAATGCACCTATACTGCTGAGCTTTGCAGAATATCCAGACCAGGCATGTTGTGCATAACATTTATTTTGTTTGAATTTAATCTAGTTTCCCTAATCTTAATAAATCTTGTCTATATAAGACATACTGAAGTCTCCCCTCACTCAGAGGTCTCCATAAAAGTTACTGACCAAGTGGTCTGATCTATATAACAACATACAGGGGGGCTGCGAGTGATACACATGGTAGAGAATGCCTTCAAACTATCAGAGAGATATAAAAATTATCAGTGACATCACACAGTCAGAGAGTTGCAGATGAGTAATTGACTTATCTGCAGGTAATAAAATCACCTGTATCCAGCACAGCTTGAGGACCACCACTTTTGCTGCAGTCAGTTTGGGGTTGAGCAAGCTCAATTTTGTGGTTTTTATTTCAATCATTCTAAATTGCTATTGCCCACTAATTCATTACTTGGAAAATGAGGGCAACCAGTTATAAACTAGTCACTAAAAGCCAGCCAAGGGAAACTAAGTCCACTGCTGGCAGAGTTTGTCAACACCTCCCTTTGGAAGGGGAGGATGCCAGATGTTTTAAGTCTGCAATTCCCTGCTCAAGAAATCATTGCTTGATGCTGACTCCTTAAGCAAATAATTGTCCTGTCTCCAACCTGCCTTTTCTGGGAAAGTTCACTGAATGGGCGGTCACCCAACAGCTCCCAGAGCGTTCTGAATGACATCGGTTTCCTGGACCCTTTTCATTCTAGCTGTCATCCTCATGGCTTTGAGTCAATGACTTCTCTAAGAGATCAACAGGAGAAATTGTGCCCTGCTGATTGTCCTAGACCTTTCAACAGCCTTTATTACAATTGACTATAAGGTACTGATAAAGCATTTACAGGAGCTGGTGGGTATTCACAACACTGCTATAAATTGGTTCTGCTCTTTCTCAGAATGGGAGTCCCAGGGAAGTCAAGTGCTCATCATTCCTTAAGGGATATATAGTGAGGTCTCCCAGAGCTTGTCACCTCCCCACCCACAGTTCAATGAGAATATAAGACCACTAAGCCTTTTTCATCTAACCCTAGCCCTGTAGTCTCAGTCCTTTCCCACTGCCTGAATGTGGTTAGGGATTAGATGCAGTGAACCAACTGAAACTGAATGCAGACAAGACAAAGATGATAATGGTGGACAGACTGCTTGACTTGGGAGGAGAGAAGGAATTAGGACACCTGTCATTGATGAAAGCCCTACAATCATTTTCATATGCATCTGCACTATCATAGTGTATTCACAACCAATTTTTTAAAATTTCACATCTTCAGTATCTGCATGACTGTTCTTTGCATCATCTCCAGGCCAGTTCCCCATCTTTTCAAGTGTTTCACTACACTATCACCATCATCTTTCTCTTTCTCAGATCCAGCTTCAAACTCCTCCAATTCATGCAAGAGGTAAGAATTTTTGTGAATGATGTCTTTTATTGGACCAACTGTATGGCTGAGATAGACTTCTATAAGCTTTTGAATACCATGCATTCTTCTTCAAGTCCCAATTTATGTGTGCCTATAAATTGGTGATTCTTAACCAGTATACCATAAGAATCTTTTAAGGGTTCCAGGTAATATTATCACTATTAGGCATGTGAGCCTACACATGAGTCACAAGATAAATCCAGAGATTCCAAATAAAAATCCACAGCATCTGAACCATTTTGACCTGAGCTCTTTCCTATAGATTTATTCTATCATTTTTCTCTAATCAAAAAAATGAGCAAAAAAGCTAAGACCTGGCATTTTCTGAGAGGCACCTTGTGCATTTTACACATGCTGGGGGGGGGGGGCATTAACTCCTCAGCTGACTGAATATTAATATCAATGGTGCCCCACCCCTTCCTCTGCCTTCAGCAGCAGGGAGGTGGAGGGGCAGTGGCCCAGATTTCACATTATCCCATATGGTAACCCTGTATTTAACCCTGGTGAAACTAAAAAGAGAGAGAGAGAGAGAGATCTCCTAACATGAGTTTAATACAAGAAAGACTTTAAATCTATCTTTAAAGATAGTTGAGTCTCCTGCCTCAAAGACAAAAGCAATTATAACACAACTATCTGTTAATTATAAATTTACATATTCATAAATTCAGGATGCTAATAAGACCAACTCCTGAACGTGTTACACCTGTGAAAGATACATGTATATCCAACCATGTTACATCTAATCTAACCAGTTCCTAAAAAATGCAGTCTCCATATAGTGAAATTATAGAACAAGAAAGCTATAAAACAGGAACTGGGGGGACAAATTGCAGTACACTCATTTTCAGACTACAGTGTAGAAAGAGATGTTTTAATTTGCTAAGCACCAAGTATCTTCATTCAAAAAATGACTAGAAATTTCACAGCCATAAAAAACAACAACAAACAAGGCATACCAAACTAACTATCCCTGGATTCCAATTCATGAATACGAGTCCCATAATTTTAGTCAGTTGGGATTCTCTCCATGCCATAAGGGATATCATGATAAAAGATAAACAATAAAATCAGAATTATTGTCTAGGATTCTTATTAAAACAGAAAAGGAGGAAAAAAGATAAAAACAAAAAAGTGTAAATTTCAGCTAAAAACCCTGTGTGTCTGTTTTCTGCCTCTTTTGAACTCTTTGTTGGAGAGGTTTTTTTTAACAGAGTTTTACCCTAGGAATGTCTGCCTTGATAGAAAAGATTTTCTTTAGGCAAGTCAAAACTAAAGCTTGGTATTTCAAAATAAATATAGGCTCCTGTCTGTGTACCCTAGACAACTATGCTAGACATAGACTAGAGCTTATAGTTGGAGAGAGGAATTTTATTTAAAGGTTGGCACTCTTGGTATTTATAAATGGTTTAGTTTAACTTGTCTTAAATGAGTCCTATGAAACCAAAGAGATTTAGCTTCATTACTTTGTGAGGGGAGTGGGAAGACATTTGAGTAGTCTTTACACAGGCAAAAGAATATTAAGAAAACTAAATTCAAATTAACCCCTGCTATGTCTCTGGGGTAGGTCAGATCTCTCCAGATATATGTAGTTTAATCAGTCTGGTATTTTGGAGAAAAAAGTTCCCACTATTTTGCCTTATAGCAACCTTTTAAATGCCTCCTTAAAATTAATATACAATTTCAATTTGGGAGTAGCATTTTTCCAAATTCCATTCATCCTTGATGACAAAGTGCTGGTAATACTATATTCCCTAGGCAATTCTGGGCTACTTGATGCTGTCCTGGCTTTTTCTTAGCTGCTTTGTTGTTGCTGAGGTTTTTTTTCCCTGAAATGAGATGAAAAATTTACAGGTGAAGTCCTGAAAATGAGAAATTAATTGGGATTAAAGATTCTTAATAGTCTTTTGCCTGTGTAAAGACTACTTCTTAAATGTCTTTCTACTCCCCTCAAAAAGTAATGAAGCTAAATCTCTCTGGTTTCATAGGACTCAGATAAGTTAAACTAAACCATTTATAAATACCACGGGTACCAACCTTTAAATAAAATTCCTCTCTCCAACTATAAGCTCTAGTCTATATCTAGCATAGTTGTCTAAGGGACACAGACAGGAGACTGTATTTATTTTGAAATACCAAGCTTTAGTTTTGGCTTGCCTAAACAAAATCTTTTCTATCAAAGCAGACATACCTAGGGTAAAATTCTGTTAAAAAAACTCTCCAACAAAGAGTTCAAAAGCAGCAGAAAACAGACATGAAGGGTTTACAGCTAAAATTAACACCTTTTTTATCTTTATTCCTCCACCTTCTTTTAATAAGATTTCTAGATAATAATTCTGATTATGTTGTTTATCTTTAGTTATGATATCCCTTATGGCATGGAGAGAATCCCAACTGACTACAATTATGGGAATCATATTAATAAATTGAAATCCAGGGATAGTTAATTTGGTATGCCTTTTTTGTTGTGGTTCTTTTATAGATATAAAAATTCTAGACATTTTTTAAACGAAGGTATTTGGTGCTTAGCAAATTAAAACATCTCTTTCTACCCTACAGCATCCTGGAGATCTATGACAATTTTTACCAAATTTATTTAGTAAATGAACACAGACAACAGAAGAGCAAGGATAGTGCATCAGTATTTCTTTAGACCATGGGTGGGCAATTATTTTGGGCAGAGGGCCACTTACTGAGTTTTGGCAAGCCACTGAGGGCTATATGACAGAAAGCCTAGGGCAGATCAATATTAATTTTGTAAATTTTTTAGGGGCCCCGCAGGCCGGATAGAATGGCCTGGTGTGCTGCATTTGGCATCTGGGCCACATTTTGCCCACCCCAAGGTTTAGACTGAAAACAAAAACTGTGGCTTAGCTGTAATTACTCAATAGCATTCCATAATATACTAGTTAATTTCTTAGAAAACATTCTGTAGTAATATTGACATTGTATTGTTACGTGAAACACCACAATATAGCTATGGTCTTACTGTAGCAGAGGCTGGGGCCAAGCTCCTGCTATACTCCCACAAACCCAGAGGAGCCGGAAGGAATCACCCTGAGTGAGAGGCGGTTCCCCAGTGCACCAGGGAAGAATGTCCAGGGAAAACCTGGGAAACAGACAGG
The DNA here is from genome assembly GCA_030014935.1 of Caiman crocodilus. NCBI lineage: Eukaryota > Metazoa > Chordata > Crocodylia > Alligatoridae > Caiman > Caiman crocodilus. Next base: position 2,860,177 of record JAGPOW010002673.1, on the reverse strand, counting down.
CCCCAGGGGCACGAGTACAATTGACCTGGAGAGGGAACCAAGCAGTTTAAAAGAGGATACCAAAGCAATGTAAAGCATTTCACATCCCCCAGAGTGGGGACAACCCAATGAGACCAGGAGCTGTGAGGAGAAGTGATCCCAGCTGGCTGAACCCTAGTGAGTCATTAACACTTGCATGAGCCAGAAGGGAGGATTACCCGCACCCTTCCAGAGAGATAAGTAACAGTGGATGGTGGAGTAATGTAGGTCATCCCAACAAATCCCTAGAGCCAGGATGAAGTAGGAGATATCCCCATGGGACAGTTGGCAGGGACTGACTGGGAAGAGAGAGAGAGTATGGACCCTCAGTGAAGAGCAGAGCCTAGAGAGAAACTAAGGCAAGTAGAGCAGGAAAGAGATTTGCACAGCACACGGGGGAGAAGTAAACCAAGGGCATGAACCAGATGGTGAAAGGCTAACTGAGCTATCAAAATGGGGAAGAAACAAGGGTGACAATTTTTTTTTACTGAAGAAAATAGAAACATTGGAGGCCAGAAATAAGAAATTCCCCTTTGCTTTACTTTCCCTGTGTAAATGAAGGAGAGCTGGAGAAAAGGATTTCCCAGGAGTTTGATTTATGATTAAACAGAGCTCTATATCCTGCACCTGGGGTCTTCAAAGCAATTAAGCCCATAAAGCCTGAAGTAAGGCCAGGAAGAGACAGGAAAGAATTAAATAAGTTGATCCAGGGATAATTGCAGAAATTGAATTCCACCAAGGAAGGGACAGAGACAATGGCAGAGAGAGAAAGAAAGAGGAGAGAAGGCAGGTGCAAGGTAACCTGACTACCTAAGCTAAGGAGAGATTCAGCCAGAGGAGGCAGATGTTGAGGAGCTGTGGATAAAAGAACTCAGCCAAACCCAAGAAGAGCCTTTACTAGGCATCCCCCACTCTAGACCACTGGGAAGTATCTACCATCAGCCTGAGAGGAAAGAAGCAGGGTGTAGGGAAGGCACAACCCTGTAGAAGACCGGTAACCCTGCTAGACTGACCACTGCTCAAAGTCATCCATCCTCCCAAATATAATTTTACCATCAAGTCATGGCAAGTGAGTGGGGAGGACAAGATAAAGGTCAGTGGAATTTCAGCACAGCAGTGGGGTGGAAGTGCACACCTGTTCACACTTACTAAATGTTGTTTGGGAGTAGAAAAATACTGCCTTTTGATGAAAAATATTAAATGTACAGATTAGCAAAAAATGGATTAATAAACTTAAATTTAGGAGCCACTCCAAATAAAATGCTAGTTCTACTAAATTCAATAGTAAAATTGTATGACTTCTAGTATAACCAGGATTTCAAACTGTAGGGGTTTTTTATATGTTTCTATGGTGTTTCAGAAGTGCTCTAATAGGGCTAGTATTCAATAGCATTCTGTTGCTTAGAACTATATTCTACTTTACATATCTTTTTTGTCATATAGATACAGTGTTTGTATTTTTTGTAAGTTGTGTAAAAATTGTACGCAGCATCAAATGTGTTTGAACATCTTCCATTCCATTAAAAATTATATGTAGTAGAGGGGGAGGGGAAGGAGGGCACGCATAGACACAAACGAGCAGCTGCCACCTGCAGGAACGGCACCTAGCAGGCAAGTCAGGGAAGGGGAAAGGGCGCTGGGGAGGTAAGGGGTGGGGAGCTGCAGACTGAGGTTCCCATGGTAAGGGAGGGAATGGGACAGAGGCAGGGGCAGGGGCTAAGGTGAATGTGGCCCTGGGGCCAGTCATGGGATGGAGCACAATTCATCCAGGGGCACAAGAGGGGCTGCTCCCATTACTGTATGCACCCTGGGGAAGGCATGGAGGGCACATGCCCCCTGGATTGTGCACAGGGTGGAGGTGGGCTGCTGCTGCAGGCTGGGACTCTGTACCCTGCTGCCTTTGCCCCAGGAGTTGCAACATGTGGCTCCTGTGGCAAAGGCAGAGGGGCGCAGAGCCCCAGTCCACAGTGGCACCCTGCCTCCACCCCATACACACGTCAGGAGGCACATAACCCCCATGCTTCTCTCAGTGGTGTGCAGAGTGGCAGGATTCCCCAACCTCCCCCACCCCCAGCACCCCTGGATGAGCTGTGGGTCCATCCCATAACACAACCTGACCCTGGCCCTGGTGCCCTGTTCACTCCAGCCCCCATCCCATTCCCTCACTCACCACAGGGGCCTCAATCTGCCCTTCTCATCCCTTCCCTTTCACAGACTTATCTACTGGGCTGTGTGTGTGTGTGCCCCTCATTCCCAAGCCACAGCCCCCTTCCCTCCCTCCCCCAGCCCTGCTGCTGCCCTTCATTCCTGGCCCATAATACACCACATCATGCCAGGGAAGAACCCCTCCTCCGCAGGCTCCAAACCTCCCCTATACACACATGCAGCCTCACCACACCTTCACAAATTCTTCCCCCCAACACACTTCCTACATCCACCTCCCCAACCTTACAAAGTACCTGCATAATTTTGTATAACTTTGAGGTTTTTCTGTGCATAATTTTGAGTTTTTAGCTGTATGATTAATATCACAATTAACTGTAACTTTTTTTTATCACGCAACTAATTGCGATCAAATTTTTTAATAGTTTGATAGACCTAGTAAATTCCAGTAAAAAATTGCATATGGTGCCATTGTTACAGCGAGCAGAAAGCCTGTTCCTTGCATTATATTGCTTCTGCATAACAGAATAAACATGATCAAACATGTTATTTATAGGAAACAACAAACCTTGTGACATGCCTCAGATTAGAAAAGCACCACTGGGGCCAAACTCTGTCCTCAGCTACACCTGTGCTGCCCCAGTAAGCATGGAATTTGGCCTCAAAGGCCACATCTAGATGAGCACAGCTGTTTGTTTCCTGGGGACTAGTGGCAGTGGCACATCTTGTGCCACTGCTACTTGTCCCCGGGGAATGCCTGCGCCATGTGCACTCCCGTGCATAGCAGGTTACCCTGGTGGGGTAAGGGAGGCTTGGGACAGTAACTGTGCTGACCCCAGCAGCCTTATCTGAGGTCTTGAGGACCTCAGGAAGCTGCAGCTGTGATGCTCCTGTAGCTGGGAGTCTGGCTTGCAGCTGGAATATAGCTCTGGCCAACCAGGCTCCAGTTTTGGGTGGCACATGCTGCCATTGCATGCACCACCCTGTCTTTTTTGCCATAGATTTTTTTTCACCCTGGGATCTCCCAGGGTCAAAAAGCCTCCCATTTTGCAAGGTAGCACATCCATGCTCATCTGAACACAGCCAAAGTTCAAAAGCATTTGATTTATTTAGATGTATGTCCTTAAGCATCATCAACCCTGGTGTTTTTATTAAAAACCTTGAGATAGGTAGTATTTTCCTTAACACCAAAGAGTCCTGCAGTTCTTGGGTCCTGCAATTACCCCCAGCCTCTGAACTTGTTGTATACCAAAGAGTCCTACAGTTGTATAGAAAAACTTGGAGCACAATGACTCAAAAATCAGAAAGGACATAAAAATAACTTGTATATGGTTACTTTTTTAGTCACATTTTGCAGGGCCAGATTATTGATTTTTGGACACTGAAGAGTTGCCAGTGCCATTATGTGAAACTTTAAAAACACAACAAAACTGGGACTTCTAAAACACTTTCTGATGACTTACTGCAATGTACAGAGACATCAAACACAATTACTTATACCACTTAAGCTAACAGCACTAAATAAAATGTTGGTGCTGCGAAGAACCATTCTAGTACCCAGTAAAGTTTAATGAGAGTATAGTTCAAACCAATAACACAATCTGAAGCTCAAATCGGTGTTAGAAAACCTAAAGTACTAATGTCAGGTTCTGGAAGCACTAAACCTCAACTGTTCTCACACTAGTGCCTTAAAGGGCCAATTAATGTTTGAAAGTCTAGAAATTCTATCTTGATCTGTACTTAAGAACTACAGTCCATGATTAGAAATGTGGTAGATATAGTCTAGTTAGAGATTGGTCTATTTTTCTCAAGACACACAATTCAATTCAATTCAATGTCAATAGAAGTAATTTATACATAGTAATAGGTGAGTATACTTAAGCTGTTTGAAGTCTGTGGGATCCATAGTTATTGAATATAACTACAAGCATCATTGCTATAAACATCACAGTCATGTTGAATGTAATAGAGACACAACAGAGAAAGTAGGCAGTCCATGAAGAAAAAAGATAATTTAGAATTCCACCTAGGTAACATCATGATCTAGATTAATTAAAAATGAGCATGTCAGCTCCTTAGGTTAAGAGAAACAAGCCACAAAATGGTCTGATACTTTTCCCCAAGTGGTACCAATCTTAGGCATCAGGAACTGGTGAAAAAACAGACATGAGAATATTCATACAGTAGTATTCTAAAAAACATGGCATATTTTCTTAAGTCTTTGCATCTATCATGAAGGGAAATAGAGAATAGATTTTTAGTTTTGATTCTGGGTGGAATCAGAACATGAATGGTAATATTCTAGCATCTAGAATCACCAAGAGAAAAGACTGGCTAGTTTCTAAATATGATACAACTGTCTTAGGAAGCCTCTTGTATAAAATTACTCTAAGTTCCTGTTGCTGCTTTTCCTAAAAGAAATCACTATCTTTAATCAGATAGTTAATTGTCTTATACCAAGCAGAGAGTTTGTAAAATAAGTTTATTTTTTTAAATCAATGTCCATTACCTCCGCGATGAGAACGTAACTGTTGTTTTTTAGTGCCCTGCCTCTGTTGTTTTTTTAAGACTTAGCCTTGTAATTTGCTATTAAATAAGTAATCAAATCTAAACTTCTAATCTCCAAGTACTTCATTGCAATTACTCTGTAGGTATAATGTTTTATCAGGAAATAAAAATTAGGACTTTACATAAGTCTATTATTCAACACTGTAAACTAGATACATTAATTTAATGTTTATATAACCTAGTACGGGTACATTCAGACAATCACACCTGTGCCTGTTGCAGCATCTCAAAGCAGTTTGAGACATAGCAAGAGGCACGCTGGAAACAAAAAAAAATGTTCTCTGTGCTGCATATTTGCAGTGCAGAGTCTAAACTGAGACCCAGGAAGTCCCAGCATCAAAAAAAAAAAAAAAGAAAGAAAGAAAAAACCTGACTGAAAAACAGCCATTTTGTGGCTGTTTTTTTTTTAACCTTAGATGATAACATGCTCATTTTTAACAAAGCGAGATCATGACTAGCCTAGGCTAAGTCCTAGCCAAAGTGTCTCTATTCCTCTGCTGCCCCAGCAGTCTCCCTCAGAGTGCTAGAACAAATAGGAGCGGGGTGAGGCTGCCTCAGTGACCCAGGCCCAGGCATCAACCCAGGGAGGTAGGAGTGGGAGGCTGGGGTGGTAAGGTGGGAATGGAATTTCTCAGAAAATGTAGGTGCCTCCTCTACCCCCCATATGGTGCACAGCCCATCTGCAGCAGCAGTGGCTGTTAGGGGCTCAGGACCCACTGTTGGCAGAATTCACACATGCTGCAGCACAGCCCTAACTGCCTCAGACCCAGCATCGCCTGTGCCACATAGCACAGGCCTGGCCCAGCCCAGAGGCGTGACCTTCAGGTGGGACTGGGCTGCTCTTGCTGTCATCCAGGGTCCCAGCACCACACGCAAGGGCTGCTCAGCAGGCCAGGGCAGGCCAGGTTCTGCCTCCATGGAGCCGGCCTGACCCAATGATGCGTGGGGCACTTGGAGGAAGGACCTGGCCCAACCTGACATGCAGCCCCTGTATGCAGTGCCAGGACTCTGGGTGACAGCAAGAGTGGCCCCATCCTGCCCAAGGGTGGTTGCCCCCAGGCTGGTCCAGGCCTGCGTTACGTGGTACAGGCTATGCTGAGTCTCAAGCGGCCAGGACTGCATGGTAACACTGGGGGGCTGTGTCAGCAGCAGGCCCTGAGCACCAAATGGCTGCTGCTGCTGCTGTGGGGGAGGTGGGGAAGGGCTGTGCACTGGGTGGGGGACCCACCCTTCCCAAGCAGTTCCTCCCACCCCCACACAGTCCCCACACCCAGAGTCCACCCCCACTTCCATAGTCTGCCCCCACCCCCCAAACCTCCCCAACAATCTACCCTCAAACCCCCCACCCCAGACCACCCCCACAAAGCCCTCACCCACATACCCAGCCACAAACCCCCACACAAGCCCCATACTCCGGCCCATAAACCTCACTCCCACAAACACCAAACCCAACCTCCACCCTCCTTCCCCTCAACCAAACCCCACAGCCCCCCCTACAAATCTCACACCCTGTGTGCCTGGCCAGCTGCACACTGCAGTGTAATCTCATACCCACACTGGTGCGGAGACATGCGGTCCCAACCTGAAGGGCCTCCTGGTCCCAGGAACCACTTGGGTGTGTGATGGCCTGGAGGGAGGGGTGGAGGTGGCAGGAGGGGTATGTGTGAAAGAGAGAAGGGGGGTGAGGAGGGGAGGGAGTGCTCTGGGTACTAGAGGCTGCCAGAGTCAGGCTTACAGCCACCTTGGTCCCCTAGAACAGCCTGTGCAGGGGAGGCTGGCCTGGAAGGGAAGGGGCTTGTCCAGCCCAGTCCCTGAGCATCAGTCAAGGGCTTCTCAGGAACAGCATAGGGATTACTGGGCACAGGTGTGAGACCAGAACAGCAAAGGCTAACATTGCTCAAAGCCACAAAGCAGCGGGTGGAATAGCTGCAGATGAACAGGCACATGCGGATGCTGGGATGGAGCTGCTGCCAGGAGGGAGATAGTGGTGAGGCAGGCAGGGGTTGCAAGTTAAGAGTGAGGGGCAAGAACAGGGGCAGGGCACTTGGATCCCAGTGCTGTTCAGCATCCCACATCCTGGTGAGTGAAGAGAGCAGAGGCAGCTCTGATTTTTCTATGATAAAAAAACCAAAAGCAAGTGCCAAAATGTATAGATATTTAGAATTAATTTATTATGATGATAGAGGCACTGGTAAGCTTCCAAATTGCTTTAAAATTGCAAATGTATCAATAAAAAATTGCCCAACTGATCTCTTCATATTTCATAGGTTTCATAAACATTAGGGCTGGAAGGGACCTCAGAAGATCATCAAGTCCAGCCCCCTGCCCAAGGGGCAGGAAGTCAACTGGGATCTTAGGATCCCAGCAAGACAAGCATCCAGTTTGCTCCTGAAGGTGTTCAACATAGGTGCTTGAACCACCTC
>JAGPOW010002673.1:2834650-2852905 GCA_030014935.1 Caiman crocodilus | reverse complement strand
GATGGCAGGCTATTCCAGACCTTGGGGGCTCAGACAGTAAAGAAATTCTTCCTTATGTCCAGCCTGAAATGGTCTTGCAGTAGTTTATAACCGTTCGACATCGTCATCCCTTGGGGCACTCCGGTGATAAACTTATAGGTGGCCATCAGATCACCCCTGAGCCTGCGCTTTTCCAGGCTAAACAACCTCATAGTTCTCAGCCTGTCATAGTAAGGTCTGTTTTCCTGACCTCTGATCATGTGCGTGGCTTTTCTCTGGACTTTCTTAAGCTTCTCCACATCCTTTTTTGAACTGTGGGACCCAAAACTGGATGCAGTACTCCAGCTGTGGCCTCACCAAGGCTGAGTACAAGGGGAGAATGACGTCCTGGGATTTGCTTGAGAACGGATGCAAGCCAGCGTTTTGCTCGCTTTCCTAGCCGCAGCATCACATTCAAGGCTCATGTTCATCTTGTGGTCAATGATGACCCAGAAGTCTCTTTCTTCTGTAATGCTAGCCAGTGTAGCACTGTCAAGCCTCTAAGGATACTGCAGGTTTTTCCTCCCAAGGTGGAGAATCTTGAATTTTCAGTGTTAAACACCCATCAGATTCTTGTCCACTCATTTGCTGAGCCTGTCTTGGTCAGCCTGGATCACCTTCCTGTCTTCGGGAATGCTTTGCCCCAGAGTTTGGTGTCTTTGGTAAACTTTGGGCGTTTCATTTTAATCACAGAAACACATGGATTTGGGGTATTTTAATGAAAGATGTCTGTGCAAAACACTTAAAGAGATGCCTCGGCACAGCGGTGTTGAGCACATTGCAATCACGGATGCAGGGATTTTCCCCTGTAGCTAGGGAAAAGTTTTGGTGCACGGTCAGAGCCCGCCAAAACCTTGCAGCTGCACCACCGAGTGCCTGCTTACGATTGGCTCACGTTAAATTATGCAAACATGTCAGTCGGCAATTGGCTTACTGACCGAATAAAGGGCTTGGGCAATGCCTGCCCAAACCGGAGGAGTGCTCGGATGCGCATGAGAGATCCCGCATGCGTTTCCAAGCCACAAAGGAGGCCTGATCAACTCCCCGCCAGAATCATCTGACGCCCCATACCCTGCGTAAGTGTGAGCTTCTGTGTGCCTGTGTTCCTGTTTGAGTTCTGTAACTTCAAGGAACATGCCTAGAGCCTACGGACTGTAAGTAAAGTGTTTTTTCTGCTTCCAACAACCTGCGTGTCTAGCGCTTCAATTCCACTCCATCAGCAGCCCTATTCCGCCAGCATTTCTCAACCCCCACAAAAGAGTTTGTTTTTTTTATTAGAGAATTTGCAATTTTTAAAACAAAGAATGGCAGGATCTCTGCTGGTGAGACAAGTGGTGAGATCAAGGCAGGGGAGACTGTCCAGGGCCAGCTCTGGAGTCCCAGGTGGATGACCTGGCCATTTGAGACCAAAAGAACATATTTTGACAGTTCAAAGCGGGCCACCATAACGCGCACAACTTCTGAGCGATAGCTGCTGACAGCAGTTCCGCACTACGGCCAACCATGCAAACACAGCCCACTGGAAGTGCAGGAGGCTCTACTGCAGTACCCATACCACAACCTAGGTGGTCATGTGGTCCCCATCTGGGTCTGGCAGGCATGCAGCCATGGGGCCACATGTCCAAGGGGCTGGATACTGGTGGCAGCAGGTCACAGCCAGGCAGCAGCCCCCACTGCCAAACTGCTGGGTAGAAGGTGCAGGGACTCTCTAGGTTAGGGCTGCTTCAGCAGTCCAGCTGGTTCAAGGGGCTAGTGTCCCCAGATACCAATTGGCTGGGCCGCAGAAGCTCCTGAAGGCAAGTAGCCATGAGCTGCTCACCAAGACCGCTTTTTATACTGCTGGGGTCAGCACAAATGCTGGCTCCAGTCTCTTGCTCCCCCAGCTGAAGATCTAGAAGGAGCTGTACAGGGTCAATTGGCCCCAAGTGGAACAATTTTCCTTACACCAAAGTGCATGTTCAAGCACATGGGCTGAGACACAAATCTCTGGCACAAGTTTGTTCCACTGCTATTTAAACTACTGCAAATGCACATGTCTGCATGTGTGAACACGCCCGTTAATTGCAGATTGCAACTGGCTTTTCTGGCTAGCATTCTGTTCAAACTGGATATCACACAGCATGCCTCTTGATTACTGTCTTCATACAAATCAGAAGCTTTTAATTTGTAAATTTTGTCTGCTGCAGCAAAGACAAAACAAAGCAAATAAAATAATTTAATACTGAACTTAGGTTACTGGTAAGTTACAAGAACTAGTTTAGTCAGCCATCATGGAACACTTTCTTCCAGTGTGCAGATAAAAACTAACAAACCTGGTTTTTAAAGATGACTCCCATTCCTACGCCTATTTTGGCAGAAGGTTAAACATACTGTTGTTCTTCTAGAAATAAACCATAAAACGTTGTACTAGTAATTGAAAGAAACTACAATAGATAACCTAAGAGCCAATATCTTTGTAAGTGATATAAGCTGGTACCAAAGCAAAGGCTGCTTACATACATTCAAATGATCAGGGAGAATTCTCCTGAGTTTTATTTCCTGGTAGAAGAACTTACCCAGAACTGCCCAGTATACGTGGCAGATCTGCCACCCCATCATATGTCCCATGCCAGAGCTAGGGCTGCTGCCACCAACATGCTTTCATGCTGGGTGGCAGCTGTGGTTCCAACAAAGCACACAGTGGCAACAGCTCTAGCTCTAGGTCCAGCACAAAACACATGGCATGGAGCACACAGCAGCAGCAGGGCCAGCGGTCAAGGTGCTGGGACCACAGAGATGGCTATGGGTGAAGTGGCTGGAAGGTGACTCATTTGCCCTCCCACTGCTGATCCTCAAGTCTACTGGGACCCAAGGCCATTCTGCAGCAGGTCACTCCTGTGGGGGCCAAGAAACGCTTGCAGAATGAGGCTGCTGATGGAGTGGAATTGAGGCACTAGACACACAGGTTGTTGGAAGCAAAAAATACTTACAGTCCTTAGGCTGTAGGCACGTTCCTTGAAGTTACAAACTTAAACAGGAACACAGGCACACAGAAGCTCACGCTCACGCAGGGTATGGGGCATCGGATGATTCCAGCGGGGAGTTGTTGTCGGTTGATCAGGCCTGCTTCGTGGCTTGGAAACGCACGCGGGATCTCTCCTCATGCGTGTCCGAGCTCTCCTCCGGTTTGGGCAGGCATTGCCTAAGCCTCTTATTCGGTCAGCGAGCCAATTGCCGACCGATACGTATGCATAATTTAACGTGAGCCAATCGCAAGCATGCACTCACTGGTGCAGCTGCAAAGTTTTGGTGGGCTCTGACCATGCCCCGAAACTTTTCCCGTGCTACAAGGGAAAATCCCTGCATCTGTGCTCGCAATGTGCTCAACACAGCTGTGCCGAGGCATCTTTTAACTGTTTTGCACAGACAACTCCCCTCCAGCTACATCCTCCAACTACCAGTGGGCCTTCAGTAGCCCAGATACAACAGCTCCTCAGACCACATACAACCTGCAGGCTATATATTCAAGACTCCTGACCTAACCTATATCTCATATTGCTTAGTGTTGATTTTGCTCACAAATAAACACTTTTTTATTGATGAAATAGAAGTCATACACAACAAAAGACGATTTATTGCCATCATTTAAGTACTTTCTGTAGAAAAGATGCAGAGCTATAGAAGTCAGATGTCATTTACTTGGATTTTAAGAAGGTCTTTGATATGGTATCTCATCCTATTTTCATAAATAAACTGAGCGGTTGTGATATAGATGATGTCGATGATAACCCAGTCAAGTGGGTGGCAAATTGGCCTTGGGGTCATACCCAGAGACTGGTGGTGGACGGGTGAGTATCAGCCTGGCAAGATGTGGGCAGTGGAGTCTTACAAGGCTCAGTCCTTGAGCCTGTGCTTTTCAATGTCTTCATCAGTGACCTGGGTGAGGGTGGGAAAGTACTCTGTCCAAATTTTCAGATGATACCAAATTATGGGGTAAAGTTAACACACAAGAGGGTAGGGAACAAATCTAGGTGGATCTGGACAGGTTGGAAAAGTGGGCAGAATAGAATAGGATGTAGTTCAACAAAGATAAGTGCAAAGTGCTGCACCAAAGGAGAAGGAAGCACCAGCACACTTATAAGCTGGGGGATGACCTCAGCAGCACAGCAGTGGAAACAGATCTCGAAGTCGTTGGTGGCACCAAGATGAACACGAGTCGACAATGTGATAAAGCGATCAGTAAAGCTAACCACACTTCATCATGCATTAGCAGGTACATGACAAACGAGTCCAGGGATTGATACTTCCCTTCCATGAGGCATTGGTCAAGCCACAGTTGGAGTACTGCATCCAGTTTTGGGCGCTGCACTTCAAGAGGAATGTGGACAACCTCAAGAGGGTTCAGAGGAGGGTCACTCATACGGTTAGGGGCACGCATGCAAAGCCCTGTGAGGAGAGATTGAGGAACCTGGATCTTTCCAACTTCTGCAAGAGAAGGGTGAGAGGTGATCTTGTGGTTGCCTACAAAGTCATTGGGGGGGCAGGGGGTGGGGGGCAGGAAAGCAGCAAGGAATAGGAGATGCTCTGTTTACCAGGGCACCCCTCATAGTAGATAGGAACAAAGGCCACAAACTGACGGACAGCAAAGTTAGGTTAGACATCAGGAAGAACTTTTTTATGGTAAGGGTTGCCAGAATCTAGTATGGGCTTCCAAAGGAGGTAGTGCTCTCCCCTGTGTTGGGGGTCTTTAATAGGGCTGTGCGAAGCTTTGGTGGCTGATTCAATTCAGCAGCCAAATCTCTAAATCCAAATCAAATCAGGAGACCCTTTAATCTCTCTGAATTGAATCGGAACCCTCCAAATTGATTCAGAGAGATTCTATGATTCGGACATAGACACAGCTTTAAATGTTTTTTTCTACATACCTCAAGGTACCGGGCAGCTCATAAATGCTGTGATGGTGGAGTGGATAGAACATTCCATGGAAGCACAGGGGGCTCCCCAGCGCATTCAGCAGCAGACCTGGAAGTGGGCCAGAAGCACTTCCTGTCCACTTCTGGGTCCACTGGGAAGCATGTAGGGGACCCCCAGTGCCTCCCTGGCTTGGCGACTGGTGCCTCCTGGGCCTGGGGAAGTACCCGGGGGTCCCCCCATGGCCGATCACTGAGCCAGGGAGGTGTGAGGGGGGGAAGGTCCCCAGCGCATTCAGCAGTAGACCTGGAAGTAGAACAGAAATACTTCTGGCACTGCAAGGTATGTAGAAAGAACATTTAAAGCTGTGTCTATGGCCAAATTGCTGATTTTTCCTAATCAGCATCGAATCTTCAGATTCTGATTCAGCCAAATTGAATCAGGAAGAGTGATCCAAATCAACTAATTGAATCACTGTACCTGATTCGGGCCTATTCAAAATCCAAATCCAGAATCCAAATCTAAATCAAATATGGCCCGTTTCGCACACCGCTCGTCTTTAAGAGTAGACTAGACATGCACCTGGCTGGGGTCATCTAACCCCAGAGCTCTTGCCTGCCCAGGGCAGGGGATCAGACTCAATGATCTACTGAGGTCCCTTCTGACCCAAACATCTATGTATCTATGAATCTATACATTTCTATAGATTAGAGACATAGGAACTTGGCTTCTGCCTATAACCAAACTACTGAGTTAATCAGTTTGTAACATCATATACTACTTAACAAATAACAGGCAGGATTTGCTGTGGCTAGGAACTCAAGACAAATGCATTATAACAATTTATTTGTATCCTTACTAACCCCAATTCTTTACAGTCAATATCTATTGTAAAACGGCATGACAATTATTTTAAGATGTATACACTCTCCAGATTTGCTGAAGTAATAGCATATATTCTTATCCTTATGAGGAACCTCTCCACAGACACTATTTTCATATGCTTGGAAGTGAACTAGGCTTCTAATAATCAAACTGAATATACCTACTCTTCAGGAATGTCTGTGTACAAAGCTAGGTAATCATTTGATACTTTGTCCTACTTGGTATTATTCTATATTCAATAAGGCACAGATGACAGGAAAGGAGAATTTAAAAGAATAGCATTCAGAACAAAGACCCCATCAAAGATCCAGTAAACAAATCAAACTAGGTCAGAATTTTGAGATCCTTGTGTGAAAAACACTAGATAACGGCAGAATATTTTTTGCTTCATTAAATGGGATCACCTCCAGGAACAGTTGTGGGGGCAGAGTAGGGAAAGGAAGCTACATACTTCCCATCCATTCATACCTATTTCTAATATATTTGCTTATGAAAAAGGAATATTATAATGCATATCTGGCTGTGTTGGAAAAATGCATTTTATACTTTTTTGCTAATCGCCTAAATTAAAAATTAATTCTCAGTCTGGAAAAGCTTCAGAACACAGATGGGTCTCAGTCACCCTCAGGGTGTGATTTATCTTTTAAGAAAAGTGTAAAAAGAAGTTATGCAACCAAACAACTGTTTTAATTTCCCAGAATTCCTTTGGAGTGGCTCCATAAGTACTCATTCTCTAATAATAACTACAGAAAAAGCAAAGTACCACAACCACATTATCCTGTAATTGTGTAAAACCTAAAAGTTAAATGACAACATACATATGAGGCAGTAGATAGGGTTATATTATACAAAGATGTAGAACACAAAAAAAGTCTTTTTTGCTCATAACAAACATGAATTTGCGCAATACTTATTGTTTGCAGAGGCAGTTCTTACCAAATCCTCTACCACAAATGAAGAAAAACAGCTAGAGTCTATGATATAGTCCACTGAATTTCTATGCCATCCAGTCCCCTTAAAATAAGCAGAGGTTCTCACTGTCATATGAAGAGGGAATCTCCTTCTTGTAGGAGGAATCTCCATTAGCACAGAGTCGCCAGAAGCAGCAATGTCCCCTTCCAGGGGTCATAAAGATGAGAAGACATACCAAAGGTGCACAGAATGATATCCGGATAGAAATTAGTTCTGCTATGCCTGATTCCCCTGGAGCCAGGTGGCCCTGATACAGGGAACTATAAGTAACTTTCCTTAGACCACTACCACGCACTGGCTAGAGAAACTCAGTGTTTATCAACCCATTAAGAAAACAAAGCCTCTCTTGATTAGTTCAATATCTTCTTAAACAGTTTTTCCAAGGAAGGACATTACCTGCTACCTGTTGATTAGCTCTAAAAGGCCTGTCTACCTTTGTCTTCTCTCACAGCATGGACTGTAGCCAGCATGTAGTCTGCTACCTAATGCTGAGAGGTGTCTGTGGAAAACAGAGGGGCAGAGGGAATAATCCCTGCTCAGCAAGAAGAAGACAGCCAGATGCCTGCAGTCTCTACTGGAGCACCATCCAGGGAGCAGAGGGAAGGTGCCAACTCTGCTGTGGAGCAAAGAGCCCAGTCCAGAGAGTATGCCAGGATGCTGGGAGAGACTAATTTATCTTAAACCAGCAAGGGGTCTGGGACAGACATTGCATAAACCGGTCTGACCCAAATCAGTGAAGTATGATACTACATTCAACCAGGTTTATCTCAAACCAGTTTCACCCATTTTCAAACTGGTTTATATGCACTAAACATCTATTCTGCTACAGGTTTAAACCAGTTTCTGATCATTTAAATTGGTTTATGTGTAATGTCTGTCCCTAGCCACTGTGTCTGAGTGGACAGTCACAACACAACAGCTTTTAACTAACTGTACAACATACAATGGGAGATTATGAAGTCAAATTAGCTCCCTGTTTCAAGTTTCATTACCAACATGAGATGCTGCAGCAGAATCTTATTGTAATGTTTCTAATGATGGATCTGAAAAAAATGCAATATACCTTCTACTATTACCGCCACAGTAGTGTGCCACCAAAGTAATAAAGGATTCAGAATACATAAGGACACAAAAAATATTTATTATGAAAATGTCATATTATTCAATATCCTCTCTCCTTCCCTTCCCTTCCCTGTATGTTATTTGCACACTATTATCTAGGCCAGATCCATTCAACTTCTGAGTGGTACAAACTACCAATCCTCGAGGTAAGGGGTTTTCAACCTTTTTTAATAAGTGTCCTCAGACAGGCGCAGCTACCCTCACCCCCAACCCTGCTGCTGGGAGATGGCAATGGTTCATCCCCACCCACCCAGGCATACCCCCTAGAGCCTTCCCACATACCCCCAGTTGATGTACCTCCAGCTCTAGGTATATGCAGCCTGCCTCTGCCATGCTGCACAGGCTTCCCCATTACGCTGCACCACATCATGCTGCAAGTACCCTGGGACACCTTGCACAGCTCTGGCGGGGTGGGAACGACAGGCAGAAGCTGTGGAAGGGAAAGGCAGCTAGGATACCCCAGCAGCAGCTGCAGACAGTGATGGGGGGAATCAGGGCCCAGACTAGGAGCCTAAGGGCTGTTAACCCTTTGTTAACTCAGAGCCAGGGACAGCCAGTTGGCAAGCCTTGATCTGAGTGTTATAAGATTTATCTTAAACCTATTTAATTTTTAGCAAAAACCTGAAAATTCTCTCTTCCTTGGATTATTACAGTCCTATCTCCAGATCCCACCTGCTTGTCAGAACCCATACAATTCAAATACCTTAGAATAGTAGAAACTATTTAATTTACAAAGGTTTACTTAGAATCAGTTTACATTTATTCATCTACATATTTTTTGACAGTGCTACTACTACTGTTCAGGAAATTTTACACTAAAAATGTACTACCGGAGTGGTGTGCTGTTACACCTTTCTAGCTCTGTGGCAAACAAAATTCCTACTACCCTCAGATTTTTTCACACAGAATCTTTTCAAAGGTGTTATAATCTGCTAATAGAAATAATTATTGTAATGCTTGCCCATTAAAGAGCTGGTAAAATTTTCCAGAAAATATTGCTTTTCATCAGCAAATATTGAAAATGTATAACACAACAATTACACTTCATCAAGAAAGGTTTCTCATGTCTTAAATAGAATTTCTGAGAGAGGGGGAAAAAGTCACCATCCCCAAAAGAGACAGTGAAGGTATTTATATGGAATCAAAGAGACCCAGATTCAAATCCCTGATCAGATAGATGAGTACCCTAACTATCAAGGTAATTGAAAGGGACACAAAGTAGCAATGAATGTTAACAGTTCCTTTGGAAAAGAGCCCAGACAGAATCATACCAAAGATATTTTGAAGACTGAGTTTGACAGAGCACACAGTGATCCGAAACCTGGGTCCACTGCAAGGATAATATTGTGTTCAAATACCTGAAGCATCTTGATTCATGTGCTTGAACCTAACTTGCCCAGTTCTACACTTCACAAGGGAAGTGTCCCTAAATTGTAGCACCAAAGATCATCAATGTCAAAACCAGAGAAAGATCCAGATAATTTACGAATGATTTTATATTATTGCTTAATGTTTGCTACAAGGTTTTAGAAAGTTTGATTTACAACAGATCATGGCAACAGAAGACAATGTACTGATCATAGAGCAAAACAGCATCATGATTACAGCATTTGTAAACAAGTACGTACATCAACATTGGCCAATAACTATAGTCCTAAAAAAGTTGAAATTACCAAAAAAAAGTATGGTGATCTCACTTCTGCCTAGGACACAGTGGTATGCTATTGAAAATCTAGAATGCCTCATAGTTGATTTGTTTACATTGCAGACCTCTATGCAGCCACTATTTCAGAGTCCATTTATACAATCCTACATGTGTCTAGAAAACTCTAACCTAATTCTAGGTTCCATACTGGAACCAAACCTTAACTTGTACATTAGTCATTTGCCAGAAACATTATCTTGTAGATTCTGCACTGATGATCTGCTTAGACACTCAATCTCAGCCTTTTCTGACCTCAAGGCTCTCCTGAACTCTCTTCTGGCAGAATCAACTCACTGACATTTACAGTTGAAAGCTACAGAAATCTATTTTCTGCATTTTCCGTCTTCATAAGGTCTCTTCAGTTTAGAAGCTGAATTTCTCCCTCAACAAACACCCAATGAAACAATTCATATTTGGTCCATCTCAGCACCACTCTTGATAGGTCTCAGAGAAGACCATCTGAGAAAATTGACTGCAAGAAGCAAAGACCTTTGGCAAGTTTGCCAGGTCTACATGGGGATCTAACACATACATTTTTTTCTCACTAATGATCACCAGTGGAAAACTGTTGCTTCTACCAAGACCTGCACATTTTATGCTCAGCTGGTCATGGTGTAACTTATTATGGTCCACATCATCACATGGACTCTGCCCAGTGCTCTACCCTGGCTGCTGGCACTGCACAACAGCCTGCTGCACTTTTGCTGTGAAGACAATTCAACAAACAGGGCAGCAAATGACAATCTGACATCCCACTGTATTTAGATTTCTTTTACTCTTCAGTCAGCTGCAAATTTGAACATCTCCTATAGCTAGCTTTGGCATACTATGCCTTCTCAATAGCATTCATCTGGCAGAAAGAGCAGGCCCTGTCACCAGTGACTAGATACATTCTTGAAGAAAAAGAAACCTAACCATTTGTTAATTAAATTTTTCACGCCTGAACCCTCTCTAGTTGTCAAGATCAGAGCTCTATCAGCAGAGAAATGGGCTTGGGGGGAAATCTAAACTATAGATATGAAGCATAGAGGACAGTCCTCTAATAACACTGGAAGTGGGTCCAAACATGCCTAATTCTGATTCTGAAAATATGGTGGTATGACTTGGCCAAGTGTGTGAATTATGATGGTCAATTATGATGATTCTGGTTTTTTTCATAAATGACCTGAAAGGCCTTGGTTATTTCCTGATGCAGCAAAACATCAGGAAATTTAAATAAAAAACCTTGTCAAGGGATGGGAAAATTAACCCCCAACTAGCTCTAACTCCATTAATTTGAATGCTGTCCTATAAGACATTTTGCTATATGAACACTTTGCCACAGGCTATGCATGTGGTATAAAGCCAATATTTGATCACAGCAAGGCTGATGTTTTTATAGACAATCCTGCAAGCATAATTTAGTTTTGTTTCACAAGATATTCAAACTTCCTTTGCCATTTGCTCTATGGCCTTTGTTTATTTGGGAAACCACAACTTTTCATCTCAAATAGAACAATTTAATCTTCAGGATAAAAGACTGCAAAATGGTTTGAGAGTTGATGAGAGAATGCTAATTTGTTCGTAGTTTTGGACAACACATGTTTATGAAGTACCTGCCAAGATGGTTGATGGGAAGATAATAACACTTATTAAGCAGAAGGTGCAACAGATGTTCTTGTATAGGGTGAGCAGAGGTCTGGCACCATGAGGAATCAAAGTTTGTGTTCCCCTGTACTTGATATCTAGCAAACAATGGTGGTACATATTATATTGCTTAGTTTCTGGGTGTTGGCTAAAATATTGTGGTATTTAGCATCACCATATTTCATTCCCTGTGCCCCACCCCTTCCTGCAAGCAGAGTAATAAATCTAGAAGAAGAATGGGGAAGTGACAGAAATATTTAGCATTCCTTAAGAATTTCTCTAATGAAAAACTGCTTTGCTGCAGGACAATATAAACTGCAAGAACATTTTACGCTTTCTCCAAAACGAGCAGATGATCTTACTCTGCCAATGTAATCTGTGACTATGAAGTGCTGTTAGAGACAACTGACAGAAAACTAATTTTAAAAGCTGAATCACCCCCAAAAGTATTGGAGAATGATTATATAGCAATGGTAGCCTGACTCCAAATGGCAAACAGAGATTCTGCTTTTCATTTTTTAATGTAAAGCAATATTATAAGTCAAGGCAAGAACAAATAAAATAGAATGTTCTATTCTATATAGTAACACAGTTAGTGCCTTATCCAGGGTTTGTCTATAAATAAAAACAGACTTGATACACCTTGTTAATAGGGAAAAAAATAGCATTTCTGCACTCTGGATTTTCCATGTCATCTTCTAGTGGAGAAAGACAAGCAAGCGAACAAGCAAATATCTGATGAATACAACCAGTATCCTAATGCTTTCTATTCCAAGTTTGATCACTGTCTTATGCAGTGGAGGAATCCATTCTTCAGCCTACCACACTTATTACAGTAAGGCTTGAGGAGCAACAAAGATGGTTATTAACAGTAAAGTGAGAATTCATCCTTAAAGGTATGCGGACACACTATATCATCAAATAACGTTATTGCATTATTTGTATCATATATAGATTGATAAGCTTTATCAAAAAGTCAGAGGATTCAGTTTAACTTGCTGATTGGGGACTTTCTCCATAAACCTGCATACACAACAAAAAATAATCTTACAGGAAGAGGGATCTTTTTTGGCGAGAACATGGAGGAGTACACATGAAATAGAAATGAAGTTAATAGGGAAGCCACTGGGACCTGAAAAGGTAGGAAGACTAGAGGTCAATTGTCAAAGGGGAACCAGGGACCCTGGGGAAAATATATAGGACATAGAAACAGGGGATGGAGTGAGACAGAAGAGATGTAAGGGAGGAGTACACATGTACCCAGGAGATAAAAAAAGAAGATGAAGAGGCACACAAAGCCCATGCCATTGGAGGAACAGAGGGCACATATACGCCTAGAATTAAAGGTTAAAGGTGATAAAATAGTATGAAGGTAACAGGCCTTAGAGAACGCAGTGTCCCTGACATGTAGCAGAAGTGATGGCATGTGTAGAATTTCCCTGAAAAGGGTGTGTGTGGAAGGAGCTTGCAAACAGAAATGCAAAGTATACCTGCAGTAAAAAGCCTAGAGCTGTGGTTTTCAACCTGTGGTCCATGGGACCCTTGGGGGATCCACAGACTACGTCTAAGAGGTCCATGAAAGATGACTATGATCAATCAAAATCATGTGAATACCTACACTTAAAATTCAAAGGGGTCTACACTTCCATTCAAAATTTCTAAAAATGTCCACACCTTCATTTGAATTTTTTAGGGGGCTACAAATGAAAAACGGTTGAAAACAAATGGCCTTGAGAAAGTATGAAGAACGCACCTAACAATGCAAAGCCATATCAGAATTTAGTGCCAAGATTATTTTGTGGATCTCCACCTAAAATAAATCTCATAGGATTCTCTCCCCACCCACATCCCTGTTCTTGAATAACAAAAGGATCTGTTCAGTTTCTTTCTTCCTCCTTTCCTGCTGCTGAAATGAGGAGAAATTGCTATTTTTCTTTCCTCTCCCTTCCTCATCAACAACTACTTGCTGCTTGGAAGAACAGTCTACTTGCTCACCATTCCTCTGCAGCCGCATGTACAAATTCTTGAAAATGACATTTTGCTCAGTCTAGCAAAGACCAGACAACACTAGAAGAGCTGTGATCAGATGTGTGATCTCAACAAGAGCTATATTGAGCTTTTCTGCTACAATCTGAACATCACAAGTTTATATATTTTTTCTTACACCACTGCAAAACATTAACTATACATAGTATTTTATTTAATAAAAAGATTACTAACTTCTTGAATTTCTGGTTGCACTTAAACAACTGTTAAAAACTGAAACTGACATTCATTTCTTTTCCTAAGGAATCAAATCCATGACAGCAGTTGTATGCAGAAAAGTATTATATTTTATTAAGAAATATAATAAAAGGAGGTGCAGGTTTTGGTTGATGAGGACATGGGGTTGTTATGAAAGACCCTTACATTTTCAATTAGTGAAGAAATTTTTCAAGCTGTTGAAAATGTCATTTTCAAAGTGTCTTCACAGCTCTTCTTATAGCCTGTGTTTTGAATTCATTTAATTTTACTACTTAATTGCATTTTTTGCCTTACATATTATGCTTGGCTAGTTTAACTACAGCTTCATTAAGAATGTGAATTTAAAACATACAATAATTCACATTGTCATGATCCTCTGTTATCTGAGCCAGAGAATGTGATACAGTCCATCTATTTATAAGACATAGTATCAATCAATTATTATCTTTGTTTACATTTGGCCCCCAAGAACGTAAATGAGTTCTTCTCTCTCTGTGGATTTTTTGTCCCACATTTACATCAGACTGTTTAAATAGTAACAAGCATTGACAGATTCTAGGACCATGTTACTGTGGGGGCAGGAAAGAAATGAAAGGCTAAAGCCAATGTTTTTTAAAGCTGGTCCAGAATTAGACTCTGTAACTATCAATAGAGATTTTGCATCTATAGAGCCTAATGTATTTTGGACAAAATCCAACATTAAGACCTTCTAATTTTGTTTGTTTATACAAGTCAGCATCTGTGTCATTTTAAGCTAGTGTGATATTTATGTACATATATACAAGAAAGTCTGTAATGGCAATTATATCTAAAATATAATATTGTAGTAATAAAAATATTTTAGTTTTCCCAAAACCAAGGTTTCATGCTTAGTTCCTCCTTTCCCCCACTCTAGACATTATAGTTCTTTTCCTACTTTTTCAGGTTTTCATCCACTTCACAGAAAATTTAATAATTGAACAAAATGAACTGCCTTGACAGTATGATTTTCAAATCAGTTTCTTATATACACCTTGATCAGGTCTAAGATTTGTCTGTCACAACAGTTTTCTGAATTTTAAACAGGAAGTACTCCTAGGAAATACACTTAGAAATCTAATTTTAGAAGAACAAGGGCTTTTGTTTGTTTGGGGGTTTCTGGAGGGAAAGAAGGGGGAGAAAGAGAGGAAGTCAGGGAAGGTGAAGAGAGAAATTCAGCATTAGACAAAATAATTGTTATAAATGTGGTTAGGTCACCATTTTAATAAATAATATTCTATTTCAAGATGTTGCTAGCATGAGCAAGGACAACATACAGTCCAATATTTTGAATCATTTTTCTCTGTTTAAAATTTGAGAGACTATTTTCTGATGGACTTGAAATCCATGCAATAATGTTAAAGTTTTGCTATATGTGCTCAGGCACTAGTTTCCTAGGAAACCAGTGACTGCACGAACACCATAAAATGTGAGTCTTCTGCTTGCTATTGCACCAGAAATATACTATTGTTATCTCTATCACACAAACCATACTACGGAGACAGTAGATATATGCTCTGTCATTCAATCAAAGAGATTTAATGTCACTTCAGATATTTAAGCAATCACTATACAAAGTATACATCTAAACAACTTTTATATTTATAGCCAACCAATCTGATTCACCACTCAGCAGATGGCAGTAAATGCAGTGAGGCTTCAATGGAGGAAAAATAGAATTGGATCACGAAATGGATTAGTAGTAAATCCATTGTACTAAATTTGTCCTCCTCCTCTTGTTCCACCAGCCCTTTCAAATAAATACAAAATATGAAAAAATAAATAAAAACACAGTGATGGTGGGATGGATTTCTTTACAGGCATCTAAGCCCCACTGAGAAGCCAGGTTATCAAAACTACATATTCATACATTCACATCCAGTGTTTATTCCCTACAGCAGTGATTCTCATCCAGGTGGCCATGGCTTAGTACTATCCCTGTCTGGCTGATCCCCCACCCTCAGTGCTAGGATGTAAGCAGTCACTGAAATGTATGAATTAGGTTTTGAAATTGGGTGCCACTCAATTAATAGAAGTTACAAAGCTCTACTCTGGAGGATAACTATTTGAGGAATGTTTAAAGCCTTCTGCAAAATTAAAAGACAATAATAGCCTAGAAGCAGCAATAACAGAGGAGGTGGACCATGTCCTATAACATTAAGTATGGAGTCATGCCAGCAGGGGAAACTAAACTGGCAATACCTAAAGTATAAAACAAAAACAGTTCAAACATGGGAAACTGCACTACCTGCCCCAGTATTCCTTCTCCCTCTCTACCACTTATCTTCTGTTCCAACTTTGGCCCCTCCAACCTTGACCTGGCCAGGCCCAGAGCTGCCACTGCTGCTTCTGCCTGGCCAGGCAAGGTAAGGCAGGGTCACAGTTGCTGCCATTGATTGCCCCAGAGCTGGAACCAGAGCCAGAGTAGAATAGCATGAGGTCTGCAGTGGGAAAGGTGCAGGGGTTGTGGGAGGTCATAGGTTAGACATTGGCACAGGAGAGACAAGGCAAAAAGGGGAAGCGGGCACAAAGGGCAAGAGGTGGGGGGCAGGCACAGGGGAGCAGGGAGGCAATGTGTTGGAGAAAAAGTGGCAAATGGGATCATTTTCTTCCTTTGGAGCATCTACTGTGGGTTACTTGCTGTGAACTAAACGGCCCATTGCTTGCTTCTACTTTGGTAGAAATCTGTGTAATATTAGCACACTAACCCAGTTTATGAATAATTTCTCACAGGTAAGACATTGCCTTCAGAAACATAAAGTGTTACATTTTAATGCTACTTGTTCAATGATCCTGAATAACTGAACCTAAAAACCATCTAACCATTCTGAGAACCGGAAGATAGCGTTGAATTTAATTCACTTAATGTGTGGGAAAACATTATTCCTAAAAAAGATTCAGATACATTGGGTAAGGATCCTAAAGTCTTACTAAGCACACATCATTGTGCATATGAAAAGTTGGCTTGAAGTTCACCTTTACATTCCCACAATCCTACTACAGTTTTGTGCAACACTGACACTCAACCTCAGTTGATAGCTGCTCCAACTTATACCATCTATCAATAGCCTCAAGGGTCCAAAAAAACCCAAAAACCAGTTGGCAATCACTGTGGCACAGGACCATCCTGACTATGCTACTGTTATCCCAGTTAGCTCTCAGCAACAGGCAGAGTGAGTTTGTTTGTCACTTCTAAGCTTCCAGATGATCACGCCTACATTAAGGCAATTCTCTCCAGACCAATTACAACAGCCATATGGCTGCAACTCACCAAAGATTCTGGTCTTCTTCTTCCTCAATATTTGCTTTTGTTTCAGTTTTTGATACATTTTTCATTCTCTTTTCATGGGAGGGGCCTAGTTGAACCTATCTGTATAGAAGCAAGTCATGCCCTTCAGCCTCCTTTACAGCCATGCACAGAACCATTTACAAGTCCTCTGAAGAGCAGAATCACAGCCACACTTCTTGTCCCATCACACAAAGGTGCTGACTATTTAAGGAAAGCTTATACTTTGCTTTGGAGTTCAGCAAGGAATGGCCCTGAAGATGCTTTAATATGTGAACCCATAGTAAAACTAGAAGGAGCCACAACATACTTAACCAGAATTCTTAATGGTAGTTCATGTTACTATATGGTGCCACTGTAACCACTCCTCAACTGGTTACAAAAATCCATGATCTAGCCCTAACACATTCACTCAAATAATGGGAAATTGAAGAAAGTGTACATCTCACTAAAAATAATTAACAATAATAATAGAAGATAACTTAATAGAAGATAATTTTTAATTTTAATGGGACAGCCATTAATCTGGTTAATGGCTAGCTGATCTGTTTCACTATATTGGATTGTTTATTATAAATGCCTATGTTATGTAGTCCCTAGAAAAGCCTGAACACTCTTTCTGAAAGTTAATTTGTTATACTTAAAAGAGAATTTATAAACCTATATTATCCTGGTGAAATACATATGGTTCAAATGCCCCCAAAATGCCATCAGCTTTCATGGTACCAAAGCAGTACAAGCAATACTTGCTTCTAAGAATTCTCTTCAAAGCAAACTGAAAATAAAAGAAATCAGAATAATAGAAAATCACAAAATTGTAGAAAATTAGAGTTGGAAGGGACCTCAGGAGGTCATCTAGTCCAACCCCCTGGTCAAAGAACAACCATCCCCAACAAGATCATGAAAACCAAGCCTCTATCTAGCTGAGCCTTAAAAACCTCCAAAGATGGAGATATCACAGCCTCTCTGGGTAATCTATTCCAGTACCTTACTATCCTCCTAGTAAGACTTTTTTTTCCTAATATCCAACCTAAACTTCCCTTTCTGCTGCTTGAGACTGTTGCTCCTTGTTGTGTCATCTGCCAACACTGAGAACAGTCCAGCCCCATCCTTTTTGGAACCAGACTTCAGGTAGCTGAAGGCTGCTATTAAATCCCCCCTCCCCTCATTCTTCTTGTCTCCAGACCAAACAAATGTAGTTTCCTCAGTCTCTCCCTCAGAAGTCGTATGCCCCAGCCCCTAACCATCTTCGTTACCCTTCATTGGACACTCTTCACTTTGTCCACATATTGCTGTAGTGCAGGGCCCAAAACTTCATACAGTTCTCCAGATGTATCATAGTATCTAGGGTCAGAAGGGGCCTAGAGCAGGCCATCTAGTCTGACCCCGCGCCAATGGCAGGAACGAGTGCCAGGGTCACAGGACCCCAGCCAAGTACCTAGCTAATCTACTCTTGAAGACACCCAAGGTAGGAGCAAGAACAACTTCC
>JAGPOW010002673.1:2804212-2829897 GCA_030014935.1 Caiman crocodilus | reverse complement strand
AAGCTGGCCTCAGGCGTTACTACAAGGGGTTTGATTTCACTACGAGGGTTTGGCCTCTTAGGTGGTGTCATGAGTCACCGCCTACAATGCAATCTGCACGGTACCGTTAAGCTCTTTTAACAATGCTACCTCAAGTTATTACCTTGTTCAATTTATTGATGTTTACATTATTATAAAATGTTAAGTAACATGACCAAGGTAAAGGGAGTAGATTGCTTTCAGATGATATATGGTGATAAAGAGTTAAATGATTTGACCCAGTTAATTTGAGTGACAGAGCCTAGAACCTTCTCCTAACCTAGTCTCCTGATTGGTCAGAAAGGAGATAAAGGGGACCCACGTCTGAGAGGGAGGGGGCAGTGGGCGGTTGGAGATTGAGGTATTAGGAGTTGTAGGTGAGCAGGAGGTTGAAGTGTTCAGATACCAGAGAGGAGGGCTTTGGACGGTCAGTTAGAGGACCTTAGATAGGAACTATTGAGATGGTCTCACAGTGCGAATCGCTGTAGATTATCAAAATTACTCTGAAGCTATGGATCTCAAGTGAGGTGATTCACCCCAGCTTCCAGAAGCCTCTAAAGGATTTGGGGGACTTTTGAGTTAACGAAAAGTACTGCAGCAAGCTGCCATCCAGCTGCAGCCGCCGCGTTTAAATCGCTTGTACCACGCTGTATCTTGGCATCCTGTATTGACTGCTCGCCTGTACGTGTACAACTCGTCTCTCTCTCCTCACTTATTTGTATATAAGTTAATCATCAAGTATTGTAAGTAAAGTTTTCTTCATTTTACCTCACTCACGTCTCGGGAGTCGTCCTCTGTCCTCCTCAGCCCCTTGCCCAGGGCCCGAGCACACCTGGGTTGGCACAAGGCCTCCGCAGCCACCTGGAGCCGCCGCGCGTGCCACACCCCCCACTCCAGAATGGGACCAGGCCACTCCCACCTCCAGCCTGAGTGGATGGATTAGGGTCCAGCTGTGCACCCCTCCTGCAGTTAGACTGGATCCCCACTGCAACTGGTCCCACATACTGGATTAAGCCCACTGGCCTGATCCAGCCCATTGTTGGACCTGGCACCACTCATCCAGCCCTCAGGGCAAAAAGGTTGGGCACGACTGATACAAAGCATATATTATCACATTTTGGTCCATTGTGGGATACAACATATTCTTGTGGAACAGCTTGTAGAACTTCATAGTTATAAAAACAAACTCAGACATGTCAGCCCCATTAATTTCCTAAAGCAAGGCAGTTAGGGAGCTGGCAAGAACAAGCTTCCTGAACTCAGCAAATGATACAACAGTCTAGGACTACAAAAGACAAGTCCCAAGCTTAGCAGTCCTTCTGCCTATCACTGTTAAGGTGTGCCAGTTTCTGAAGCCAACAGCACACAATGGAGTAACATGGCTACCATCACATCCTTTGACTCCTCAGCCTAA
The DNA here is from genome assembly GCA_030014935.1 of Caiman crocodilus. Taxonomy (NCBI): domain Eukaryota; kingdom Metazoa; phylum Chordata; order Crocodylia; family Alligatoridae; genus Caiman; species Caiman crocodilus. The sequence continues at coordinate 2,828,465 of JAGPOW010002673.1, read as the reverse complement.
ACATTGAGGTATCCATTTACAGTTCAGTCAACTGAAGGTGGCATTTGGCACAAGTCCAGAACAGGGCTCAAATTTATGTCTATGAAGCCAGAGAAAAATACCTGACATACTTTGCCAACATACCTACAAGACACTGAAGTATAGGTGCATCCTGCCCTGTCATCTTACTCTTTCAATATATCCCCTATACTAGGGAGACCAAGAAAATTTATGTCAGAGCTAATTATATTGTACTCCAGCCAAGAACTCTACCTCACCACGGAGATTCTCAGTTATCCAACTGGGGCCAGAGAATGAACACTCTCTTGCCTAAATAGCATGAGGTGTCCAGTACAGCAGGGGAAAAATTGGTCTAATATCTTTTACCTCACCCTAGAAAGCCAATGCAACAGACAAGAAGACACCAGTTTATCACTGTATCTGAAATTCTGATATTTCCTATGAGTATGCATCTTCCTATGAGTATTATACTTCAGTGTCAGCATTCAAGAGACTGGCACCCACAACCTTTTGCTTCCAGCATAAGCTTACTGACATTAAAGAATGTCACCATTTAAACCAAGAATTAACAGATTATCCAGGGCCCATAAATTACATTTTGTAATAAAGATAAAGTACATTCAATCAATTTAACATTATACCATGTTCCCATTGTGGTTATTTTTATATGCTAACTACTGTCAAAAGAATGATAAATGATTTTCAGGGGCTCCTATTCCTATTGTATTACTTGAACACCTGCCCAACTGAATTAGTTTATTATTTTTATACTAACAAAATTCAGTTCTTGCTATTACCACCACTGCAAAGGTGATGATATGATGCCATTAAAGCACCCTGCGACGTGCTAAAATGACTGTGACGACTCTTTTCAGTTATGGCATTGTTTTTAATGTATCATTTTCTGCAGTATAACACTGAAGCCATAGTGGAGCATAACTAAATCTTAGATGCCAATGCTACCTCTAAAGTTTGACAGCTTTCCCCTTCCATTTTAGAAAGCAGCAATTTAAGTCCTATTTTGGGGTTGCATAGTTCCCAACATCTGTTCCTAATCAATGGGTTGTACTTTTAATTTGGCTTCCAGTTTCTATTTTTTAAATAAAATATTTGTATTTCAAATACATTTTCTTAGACTTATGTTGTATGAATTTTAATTAATGTAAGGCTCCCAGGTACTGAAGCATGGATATCATTTATAAATCAGCAGATAATTTATTTTATGCAAACACTCTAAACTAAAAAAAGAGTACTTCATTCTAAAAGCTTCTGGTTTATTTTATTACTATTATAATCACTTAAAAATACGCCTCTGGCCCATAAACGATGTGTGCATTTGCCTTCAAAGAACCAATTTAGCTGTCTAAGGGATTTAGCTAAATCTTGTGTGTGTATGTTGTACTTTCCCCAAGGCTATACAACCAAATATGTTTTTTAAGCATAACTCTTGTAGATATAAATGACTTGCAGATTTTTTTCCGCAGAAAACGAATTTATGGTGTTTTTGGCAGATTTCCCAATTTTATATTCAAAGCATTTTAAAACTTTGGCAACTCAGAAAAATAACTCATCTTACCATACTCTTTTTTTGTAAATGACACAATTTTCTTCCATGTAGTTACATAAGGAAAACATTTTATTTTTTATATAAGTTTTTTATTCCGGGTCTCACTTAAGTAAAAAGCAAAATGGCTACTGCCTACAATGAGCTCAGAATTGGGCTGAAGACATAGACTGTACTGCCCTCTTTGTTTTAGATTATGCATTCCCACCATATTTAATGATTTCTAGAAGGTCAAAATGTACAGTATTCAAAAACAAGCATACAGCTTTTGTCAATCAGAAAGAAAAACACTCTTTAAGAAAACAATAATGGCTATTTTCCCAGAGTGAAAATTAAAAAATAGCCATCCCAAATTGCCTGCTAATAGTGGCTGTGCAAGTTTCTCTTTTGGTCTTAACTGTTGAAAAAAAACAAAAAAAAATTCCCTCAGAAAGAAAAACCAAAGATTCCCTCCCTGCCCCCTCAAAAACCTGTGTTTTCTTCCATTTGTTTGTTTGTTTGTTGTTCAGGTGTCTTTTTCATCTAAATTTAGGTCTAAATTTGGTCAAACAGCACGCTTTTAATGATGGAATATTGTCTTTTGCCATCAAGGATGTAGAAAATCAAATGGGTGGAAATCAAACAAACAGGAAATCTTTCAAAGATGAAGAAAAATGTTCCTTACAAAATCTGTCCAATTATTTTTCTTTAGAAAACCAGTTTTCTCCTCAGTTATTATCATCTATTCAACTTAACTCCTTTTAGGTCACACAGCTATAGAAAAAAAATGACTAGGTTTAAGATTGGCTATTACTTATAATTACTTAACACAAAAGTTTATACCTCTCTTATGAGATATTCTGTTTATAGGTTTAATGTAAATATTTCCTTAGAATTAAACTGATGTCTTTATTTCTATTAGCACTTGTAATTCAGCATGGCATCTGGACCAAAAAATTGTTCCTGGGTTCTAGTCCCAGCTCTAGCATGAACTTGCTGTGGGACTTTGGACAGGGTAGTTAGTTTCTCTATGACTCACCTTTCCCATCTGGACAATGATCTTCACAGGGCATTATGATGCTCAGATAATGTCTTCATGCAGCTTTGAACATAACACAATGTGCACACAGTATCTTTATTATCCCTCAGAATCTGGGCTTCATGAATCTAATAACATTAGTTTACAATTATATGTCCAGGGCTAAGCCCTGCCAACCTTACTTATATCCACAAGAGGAACAGTATTAGACCCAAAATAAACCCAACTCTGCAACAGCAACCAAAGGCTGTTTAAAATCTATTGTTTAACATGTAAAATTTAAGCAATACTTTCTTCTTACCATAACATCCTCCGGGGGAGCTTCATAGCCTTTTCCAAGGTTAAAAATTACATTGACTCATAGACAAAATGTCTTCTGACTGGCTTTATAACATCACTATTCATCCACACCAATAACACCAAATGGCCTTCCAATGTGCCCTGAAGTATGATGTCTATTTAGCTATGCATATTTGTATTTTTAGGGCCTAGGTCTGTAGCTGCTATGGATTAATCCTTCTTGTTAGTATCTCCACAGAATCCCCTTTCACTGGGACTTTTCCCACTGAGCCAAACCCTACACCATTTCAGCATCTCAAAGAGGCTGTAACAAGGTACCTGAAGATTAATCATTAACAAGTGATCTAAAGATTGTGCGCTTGGCCCCTGCAGTCACAAACAGGATAACAAGGTTTTCCTGGTAAACTTATACTAGCCATATATGTCTTTGCATGCAGACACACAAAAACTTGTATTTCAGTCAGTAGCAAAGTCTATAAACTAATCCTGACACTGAAAAGGACCTCAGTTGTGCCTCCTCAAGGATGAGTTACCCAAGTACATGCATCTCTAGCAGAGTGTAGGTAATCCATGTTCTGTTGCAGGGGCGGTCAATGTACAGCATGAATGCCACAAGTGGCATAGGCAGCCTGCGCATGGGGCACCAACAAACCAGGGAGGGGACAGGAAGTTCAGCAGCCAATAGGGTGGGAAGCAGAAAGTAGAAAAGATCAGATCAGAGAGCACAGGGCAGGAAACAGAAAGCAGAGGAGGAGATCAGGCAAAGAATACGGAATAGGGAGCAGAAAGCAGAGCAGACAATTGAACAGAGGATGCGACTCAGAGTAGTATGCAAAGAGGACACAGAGCTAATTTATAGCATGCCTACCAAAAACGCTATGCCAACCGTCATGTTGGAAACAGTAATAACTCCAAGAGAGGCCAAACTCTCAATTCTCATTTTTCTTCCTTAAGTGTGACAGCATCATTGTTTTCCTTTTAGGGTCTCAAGTTAGAAGCCTTATCAATGCCATAATTTACAGATTCAGATGGATACTAAGGGTGATGCACATTATCACAATAAGTACTTTCCTTGAGCACATGGTTTTGTGAGGTCACATCCCTATGAAATCATGGCTCTAGAAAATATTGAATATTTTGCTTAAATAAAATGTATTTATTCACTGTAAAACTATAAATATGTAAAATGGAAAAGACCCTCTCCCACTATAGTACCCATAGAGTAATGCAGTATGTTAACTTAGAGTAAAAGCAGCATTTTAAGATAAATGTATATAATTAAAATGTTAAATACAGCTCATTGCACTATGGTATGCAATTATCACATCTGTATACAAAAAAGCATTTTGTGGAACAAGGAACTAAAATATAATTGCTAGAAATATTAGATATCAATTCAAAACTTAGTCAAGCATCTTACACATTTACAGTACACTGCAGAAATTCTTTATTTTTTACTTCAAATCGACTCTATTTGCTAAGTTTACAGGCAATATATTGACCAATCAATTAACTGTGAGAACTCTCAAGCCTGATAAGACTTTCCACAGAAAATCACCTAGCAGATCCCAGTTAGTTTTCCAGTGCTTTGACAATCATTCTGATTTCTTAACATCAGATTGATATGGAAAAAAATGTAAAACATAACTGCACTTACCTACACTATTCATATCAGTTTGCCCAGGGCACTTAGGTGCAACAACAAAATTTGTGACCGGAAAGTCTGTTTTTCTGTATGATTAACTTCCCTTTGAATTAATATCCTCATTCCTCTGTGTACCCTTATTATATCAACTGTGCTTTTTGTGCTATGTCTGAGGAATGTGTTTTCATATTTAAGACAAGCAGAAAATAATACCCCACTAATGACACTGATTAGATGGAGCTTATTTTCATCAAAGATATTTGCAATTATATTAAACATTCATTTTACGTATAAATATTTCGTTTTTCCAATCATAGCCTTAGGAAATACTGATTAAATGATATATTTAAATGGACCCTATCAGAAACCACTAGGATCATCCAACTATTTATCAATATGTTTACAGCTACAGTAAGAGAGAGAAATAAGCTACTAGCATGGAAAACCGGCCACTTTGGAGGCCCAAATACAAACATGTCAAGGGAGTGTGACAGCTGGAAAAGAGCTTTGGAGGAAATTCAGAGAGCCTATAATTTTTTTTTTTTTTTACAGGTCTGCTTCTAGAAAAGAGGAACAAGAGGATTTTGTCACACTTTAGCAGCCATTGCCCAAATCTCTAGCACAAGTCCAGAACAAGAGTAAGAGCTCATTCTTACCATACTGGAAAAATCTAAACCTTGAGCCTCAGCCTAAAAACATTGTCAAGATTTGTATCTGGAACCTAAATCTGAATATTTAAACACCTGGATTGAACAAGCTAAGTAGCAAACCAGCACAGCTGCCCCCTTCTTCACTAGAAAAGCTTGGAGCATACAGCAGCCTGTGGAATAGGGAAGTATGTGACAAATGACTTGTCCTGGATCCAAGTATCCAGGTTGTAGCCGTATTGACCTAAAGGAAAAAGCAAACAGGGATTGTGGATAGAGGTGATATCTTTTATTAGACCAACAAGATTTTTGCAAAAAAAAAATTCTTTAGTTGCAAGCTTTTGGGCACAAACACCTGAATTTCAGCCAATTTTTTAAATGAAATCATATTTTCTCAAGCAGGAAACAACTTTGACCACCTGAAACCTGAGATCCTGCTCTTGCCTTTGTCCAAGATAATTTGCATCATCACAGCCTTACAGGAGAGCCGAGACTCCTTACCAGTTATGAACTGCTGCCCAGAGGCCTTTTCCATCTATTCACCACTCTGTGAAATCCTATGCAATTTGAACTTTCATTTCTACCCAGGAAAACTTTTACACTCTTTTCTCAGATGCCTGATGAAGGGTATTTGTGCCTTGAAAGCTTGCAATTAAATTTTCCAAAAATCCTGTTGGTCTAATAAAAGATATCACCTCTGTCCACGAGTCTGATTGCTTTGTCCTAGATCCAGCTTTCGCCTTTCAGGGAAAGAGCTACACCGGTTATCTGGACCGGTCGTAGAATTTGGGGACTGGTCATAACATTTGGGGAGCGGTCAGCAAAAAAAAGCTGGATCCAGGGCAAGTACAGGACCGGCTGTACTTGAGCAGGGCTCTGACAAGGTCCAGGTTTGCTCTGGTGCTGCTGGATCTGTTGTCTAGACTTGGGTGGGACACTAGAGCCTGGAGCCAAATACAGTCAGCACTGCCACTAGCTGCCAAGATTCAGGATTTTACTCCTCCTTCCCCCTCATCCCTGCCCAGATGCCTCCCCTGGGTCTCCCACCACCTTTCTCTGCTGCTTCTCCAGCAGCAGAGCCTTTGGAGGGCCCTTCCCGGGGCAAAGAGCGGGCCACGTTTGCGGGCAGCCAGGGCTGAGGCCAGAGTGTGCTGGCCCTGCTGCTTTCCTGGCTGCTGGAGCAGGCTGCTCATCACATCCGAGTCCCGGCCATTTACCTTAAAAGGGCAAAATATCTGTGGAAAAACTTCCTCTGGCTGGGAAGGGGGAGCGCCTTCTCCTCACACGAGCCCGCAGGGCCCCAGGGCTGCCTCCCGCCCAGTGAGTGCCGCCGGCCCGGGCCCCAGGCGCAGGCGGGGCAGCGCGGGCTCCGCGCCCCGGGCCGGGGTGGGGAGCCGGGCCGGTGCTTGCGGCCCGGCGGGGCGGGGGGCAGCCGAGCCGGGCCGGGGCTCAGCGCACGGGCCGTCCCGGCTCCTCCGGGGGCAGCCGTGAGCGGCGGCCGAGCGGAGACATCGGTTGCTAGGAGACCGCGGCCCCTCCGTTGCCGAGCGGCCGGGAGGAAGCGCTGCCTCCCGCGCAGCCCGGAGCCAGAACCGCTGCGCCCGGGCCGGGCCGAGTGGCCCTTCGTGTCCCCGCGCTGGGTCCCCGGGGGAGACGGAGCTGCACAAGGCGCGCAGGACTCCCGCAACCCACGGGCATCGCAGCTAAGGGAGAGGGGGCTGGGGACCGGCTATGCGGTGCTGGAGACAATGAACGGCAGGACGTGCGGACAGCCTTGGAAGGCAGCATTCCCCTGGTTGAGCTGATTAAAATGCAATCCTGCGGCTACCTCAAGAGCCTAGACAATGCCCTGGTGCTCACGTCCTGCAGGCACTCCAAGCCACGCGCTGCAGCCACGTTCCGCGACTCCTGAGGAGACTGATTCGAGACATGGCTCTGAGCCACTCGGGCAAGCTACAGCTAGGAACCCACGACCCTGGCCTTACTCAAGAGGCCCAGAAAGCAGGCGGGAGGAGTGCATCTTTTGAATGCATCCCCTTAGTAAAAGGATGCTGGAAGACTACTGTGTTATGTGATTATGTAAAACCCTGTCAGTAGCTGCTGAACATAGTGAATTAAATCTCTTCGTGCTGACTCTCATGACTACATCGGAATTGCCTATAACCTTGTACACAATGTGATCCTTAAGTACTGGGGAGACATTTTTTTTTGTCGACTCTGAACAACAACACTTTCTCTCTCAGTTCTCTTTTCTGGAAGCAGGGGTACTAAACTTGGCGTGATTTCACAAGCTGCCAAAAGCCTTGGAATTAACATATTTAAAACTAACATGAAATGGATGTGTGGGTTTCACAGATTTAAAACAGGGCTAATGCTAAGGCATCATAAACCAGGGAGTCTATAGGAAGGTGGGTGACATTGAACTGCAACAGGGGATGGTAAATAAGCAATGACCCGATTTCTCATTTAAGCTCCTTTCATTTCCTGTTAAATGCTACTCCAGGGCACTACTTTCCAAGAAGGATCAATTCTGTGAGTCTACACCTCCCTTGCACATTTCCAGATCAGTTCTGCAGCTAGTCCCTCCATCTAGCTGCAGTAAGAAAGGAACTTGTATTTTCATTTGATTGCTCTGCAAACTGTTCTTTTTCATGGGGGTAAGTCAGTCTTCAAAAGCTTTTCAAAAGAAAAGCCCAAGCAAACCAAAAGGAAGGCCCTGACCACGTGTCATGACAAGCTACAAGGACTGCCCTGTTTCACATGCCTGCATGGAAAAAGAGCTACTACAAGAAGCGGCTTAACAACAAACCAAGTTATGAAAAAGAAATCCCTCCCCTCCTTCCGCCAGTCGCTAACACCGCTAGGAAAATGTCAGCCATAAACATCAGATTTGACTTAATGAGGTCCCTTTTTGCCTTCCAGCCTATGTATGACTAGTTCGAGCAGCAAAAAGCTATCTCCCAAGCAAGGGATCCCAAACCTTAATTCTTAATGAGACAAATTTGATGACTCTAGATGAGACAAATGTGTTTGGGCACACAAAATAATTAAAAAGAACATTAGGCAGGCACTGATCTGAATCTAATAGAAAAAGGATATACAATTATGTTTATTGCTAGCAAATGGCACTTCAGCTAGGAGATTTTGCTCACCCACACCACTTCTTACCTTATGGTATGAAGAATATCCTAATTCTGTGTGTTCAGCTGTAAAACACTTACACTCAACACAAAATACATTTATTTTCAACCTGACTGGTTCTGAGATCATCATGCTGATAAGAAATGAAGCTGCTCCTGATGTGTTTTGATGTAAGAAGTGAATTAAAAAGTATACAAGCTTTTTCATGATGATTGAACCAAATACATCAAGGTTTATTGGGTAGCTATAGAGATAATTAAGTACTGTGTGTGGGATGTGATATTCCTTGTGTTTTAATGGAGAAAACCATATCAGTTTGCATAGTCTGATGGGAAGTGTAAAACCAGGACAGACTTTTTTAAAAGCTTTAAAAAAAAAGAGATTTCTTACAAACTTTCCCTTCACCCTTTCTTCTGGGGACAAGCAACATATAGTTGCAGAAAGATAGTGGTGCAGGGCTTTTCCCCCCTGAAAAGCTCCCACCCAGCAGGGTGGGGAGGACACGACAACTGTGGGAGAAAGGGTGTTGCTTAGGCCGTGAATGAGATGAAAACACCGCGCAGGTTTCCAGCCTCAAGATCTTCCCTCTGGGCTGGTCCCTAGTTGAACCGAACTTCAACCAAGAAGGAAATCCCCACAGCTGCCTGGGGCTCCTCAGCTCTACCTCCCGTGTCACTCCACATCCCCCTGCCTGCCAAGCTGTGGATCACTTCCAGCAGGATTTGGAGGGAGTCTGAAGACAAGCTCTATCTTGTGTAAACTGATTGCTCACCCCTCTCTTGCCTCCTCATTCTCCTTCCCACTACAATCAATCGCCTGATGCCTATTACTCCAGAGCCCTCCATAAGACCTAAATGTCGGGCTCCAGGGCTATAAACTGTCCGCACACCTGGCCGTGTCTGCCTTCCCCACCCTCTCTCCAAACTTGGGGAGTAGAGAAGGCTTCGTCCCTCATCAGGTGGTCGCCCAAAAAACCCAAGCGATTTCCCCGAGGCGGTGTGGAGCCGAGGCAGGAGCCGCGGGCTCTGCCGGCTAGACTCCCCCGCCCAGCCGCCGGCTTTGCCTCCCCCGGGGGCGGCTCCTCACCCCGGCCGGGAAGGGCACGAGGCTGAGGCCGCCCGAGGCGCCGAAGAGAAGATGTTTTTTTCCGCCCGGGGACGCAGGAGGGCGGCCGCAAGGTGTCAGCTGCCAGATGACAGCGCTCAGCTACGCACACAAGGGATGGCGGGTGGGAGACGGAGCAGCCGGCGAGCTTCAGCCGCGCTCCCGGAGCAGGGCATCGCGGGGCTCCGCTCGCCCATTGTTTCAAAGCGCGCCGGGCTCTTCCCGCAGCCTCGAGGCTGAGCTGTGAGGCCCGGAGGACGGTGTGTGCAAGCAGGCAGGGAGCAGCAGCTCCGGCCCGGCTCCCCCTGCCCTGCCCTGCGACCCCGGGGGGACCCCGCGGGAGCGCACAGCACGGCCCCGCCGCGCCGGGAAGAGGAGCGGGAGGAAAGGCGCGAGGCGCAGGAGGCAGCAGCAATGCGGAAACACACAGGGCACGAGACAGACAGGGCAGCCCCCGGAGCGGCCCGCAGCGTTACCCACGGGCTCAGCCGCGGGCAGGAGAACAGACACGGCAAGCGGGAGGTGCAGGGACTCGCCTGGACAAGTGGATGGACAGACAATACAGACCACTGAAGGACCAAAGACAGGATGCCAGATGCACACAACGCTTAACCCCTGCTTACTGTGGGCTCTTGGGGTAGAAGGGAAGGGTGACATGGCTGAGGTCCTGGATGTCAAAGGCGGTGGGCTCGGCGGAGATCGCCTGCCGCTTGGTCCGCTGCTCGCCCTGCAAGGTGCCGGAGCCTTGCTGCTGCGCCTGCTGCGTGGCGGGCCGGATCACGGAGCGGTACTTGTCCAGCTCGTTCTGCAGCTTCTGGATCAGCTCGTCCTTCTGATCCAACTCTAGCTCCAGCTCGTCGATGAGAGCATCTCGCTGCCTCAGCTCCTCGATCTTCTCCTGCAGCGCGTACTGTAAATCCCGCAAAGTGCCCATGCTCCTCCTCGGCCCGGCGGCTCCTGCCTCGGAGCCTGGCTCGTCCGCTGCGCTCCCGGCAACTTTCCCCCAAGTGGCCGCTGCCTCCCACTTCGGCCAACTTTGCCGATCGCTCCGGATCGACCTGCAGCCGGCAAATGCCGCTCGCCCCTGAAGCACGCCCCCAACCCCCAGCCCCCAGCCGGCAGCCTGCGCCGAGCCGCGCCACGCCGCGCCGGGGTGACTTGGCCGCGCTCCGTGTTCGGCTACGGGAGGAGGATTAGAGGCATAATCCGAAAGGGAAGCCCAGCGGCGCCACTCCGCTGAAGGCTGGGGCGTGAAAGGTGATTTCGATCTGCCTGCGTCAGGCTAAGACTGGAGAGAGGCACACACTCACCGAGGGGGAGGGGGCACGGCGGAAAGGGGCGTCTGCAGGATGCCGTAGCACATGCACTTTCCCTCTGCCTCTGGCACCGGGGGGGCCGCTGCGGGGTCAGCGCAGCCGAGCCGAACTCCAGCCCGCAGCAGAGGGGCAGACCTTGCAGCTCACAGCCCGGGCTTTCAGGCAGGGCGCAGCATTTCACATGTGCCTGCCTTGCCTCTGGAAACCGGCCACGAACCACGATCTCCGCTGCCCCCACGGTCCTCTTCACACGCCCCCGCTTTGCCTGGGCATCCCAGGCCAGCTTTACACTCTTGTCTGTTTACTCCTTAAGTCTCCGTCAGGAAAACCAGGCAACAAGCACTGCTAGGGAGCAAAGCCTTCGAGTTCCAGTGATCTGGGGGCAGCTGAAGCCCTAGGGTGCGGACATACACAAGCACAAGCTTTGCTCCTGTGGTGGGAAGCTCAACAGGACAAGCCTCTCTTTGTCCAACTCTACTCCCTGTCTGGGGAGCAGGGAGGACCTACTGCCCCACCAAAGGAAAGCCTGGCAGCCCCTGCCCTGAGCACAGCGGAACTCTGGTCTGGAACATAGCACCGGACCCCGCAGGCACAGTCCCACCCCTAGAACCAAAAAGCGGGCATGTCACACATCCTGGTTACAGGGTGCTTCCAAACCAGAAGTCATCTTAATGCTACTGAACTGGACCAGTTCTGACAGTAATCACCCAAATAAACACTGCTTGAAGAAAGAACATGGCTAGGTGCTCCCAGGGTGCAAGCCCCACGCATCTCAATTAGATACATCCAAGACAACAAAGGCATTAGAATGGCATCTGTACCAAAATCCTGCAGATCCACATTTACTTAGTTCCCATCTTTCCTATTTCACTAGCTCGGTAGAGAATGAGTATCTTTCTGCTTCACCAAATAGTGCAAACCCGACCAAATCCTGGCTGAACACCACTTACAATTCCTTGGTTTTATCAATTTTCAAGAGCCATCATACAATTTCAGTTGTCCCATAAAAATAAAATATCCTGTCTGGAAGAGGAATCCTACTTACTCCTGGCAAGTGTTGGTCCCTTTTCCCCTTTGCCTTCCTCCCCTCCCCTATACTGTAATCTAAATAACAAAACATATGTAACTAATTCCAGAGAAAAATCTCTATACTGGTAAGCTGGCCCCGTAGCACTGGAAAAGTACATACAAAAGTATGATCACGCAACTTGTCCACACAAATAAGGAACTTAAATGGGAGAAAAAAAGGCTTAAACTGCTCCTTCCAGGTGCACATTTGGATTTATCAAGCATGCGTGTGCTAGGATGAAGCACCAACATTTGATTTCTACACTTAGGCAATAGAACGGGCCTGGTCCAGCAACATCCAGGTGCCAAATAAGTGTTTTTCTTATGGCTTGCACAGGATGTGTCAAAGCATAGGTTCTTCTGTTGTAGAAGGGAGTGTTTTGACTGTACAATTAGTGGCTTGGCACCATAAAACAGCAGGATGCAGCAGAACTTAAATGCTGGCTGTGTGAAACAGGAGTGGTTATACTTGTTTTCTGTTTGGATTATATAGCTTTGGGGGGTGGGATAAATACGGCTATAGTCCAGCCGCATCCAGGTGCTAGATATGGGGTTTTGCTGCATTCACGGATAGCTGAAGTTAACATGTTTTCAGTGCATTAGGAATGCCTGTTTCTGCTCTTCTTTCAGGCATTAAGAACCCAAGAAATGAGAAGCTAAAGCTAACAGGGGCAGGATATAAGAAATGGATTTTTGCAGAACTCATGCACTGGTCTGAATCAGGATTCAAAGGGTTTTTTTATGCAGTGGAGTGTCTAATTTTGTTCTCTGCTTTTATAGTACAATTTAGTGCTTTTGGGTGAGAATGGACAAGGCTCAGTTAGATTCAACTTATATATTATTCTACTCCTAAATACCAATATTTGACTCACTTCAGAGCCTCAGCTATACACCTACAAATGAAGTTCTTTATAATACTGATGGAAATGAGTAACTGAAAAAAACATGACAAATTCCTTATTGAATACTATGTTTAAAAGGATTTGGATCATTAATATTTTTTGACCCATCTTCTAGGATGTACTTGATATATTTCTTCAAAGCACATTAAAAACAGTTACACACTTTTTAAATGCATTTCAGTTTAAAATGCCACAGTTGAAAGTCTTGCCACATGCGTGTTAGGCATAAGAGACATAATATTACTAGAGGCAAGGATTTCTTAGGGTGATATCTTGTACTGGACCAACTGCATAGTTGGGGTAGTCAGATAAGCTTTTTAGAGAAAGAATGTATGAGACCGGTCCAATAAAAGGTATCACCCTCAGAAATACTAACTTATTTCTTAATTCCTGGGCCATCACAGTGACAAAATCATTCTAACGCTACCGTAATTTTGCTGAGCTTTTCAAAACACGGACATTTTAAGGCTTTAACTTCAGAACCTTTCTCCATCTATTTCCCCCACTTAAACACAGTTGACCCAATTTACTCTCTCAACATTCCTGTTTTAAAGATGAGTAGGGCAGATGCAATCTTGAAGCATCCAGTATAGAATCCAATGTTTAAAGAAATGTAGTATCCATTCCCTTCTTTCAATAAACACACTTAATTTTTCATTGTGTATGGTTTTCACAGAAACACAGAATCATAAAAATTAGGATTGGAAAGGACCTCAGGAGGCATGTAGTCCAACCCACTGTTCAAAGCAGGACCAGCCCCAACTAGCTCATCCCAGCCAAGACTTTGTCTAGCCAAGCCTTAAAAACCTCCAACTACAGAGATTCCAACACCTCTCTAGGTAACCTATTCCAGTGTCTTACTACCTTCCTAGTGAGAGAGTTTTTCCTAATATCTAACCTAAACTTCCCTTACTGCAACTTGAGACTGTTGTTCCTTATTGTTTCATCTGCCACCACTGAAAACAGTCCAGCTCCATCCTTTTTGGGACCACTCTTCAGGTAGCTCAAGACTGCTATTAAATCCTCCCCGTCTCCTCTTCTCCAGACTAAATAAGCCCAGCTCCCTCAGACTTTCCTCAGAAGTTATGTGCCCCATCCCCCTAAGCATTTTCATTGTCCTCTCCTTGACTCTCTTCAGTATGTCCACATCCTTCCTGCAGTGGTGGACCTGAAACTGGACACAGTACTCCAGATCTGGTCTCACCAGTGCCAAATAAAGGGGGAAAATCACTTTCCTCAATATGTTGGCAATGTTCCTACTAATGCAGCTCAATATGTCACTTGCCTTTGGTGCAACAAAGGCGTGCTGTTGGCTCATATTCAGCTTATTGTCCACTGTAACCCCGAGGTCTTTTTCTGCAGAGCTGCTACTTAGCCAATTGATCCCCAGCCTGCAATGGTACATGGGATTCTTCTGTCCTAAGTGCAGGAATTTGCACTTGTTCTTATTGAACCTCATGAGATTTATTTTGGGCTGATCCTCCAATTTGTCTAGGTCTCTGAATCCTAACCCTACCCTCTAACCTATCTACTATTCCCCCCCCCAGGCTTGGTGTCATCTGCAGACTTCCTGAGGGTGCACTTTATTCCATCTTCCTGATCATTGATGAAGATGTAGAATAAAACTAGCCACAGGACACTCCACTTTGTTACTGGGTGCCATCTGGCATCAAGCCATTGAGTACTACCGTCTAAACCTGGTGATCCAGCCAGGTTTCTATCCGCCTTACAGTTCATTCATCCAACCCATACTTCCTTAGCTTGCTTGCAGGAACATGTGGGAGACCATGTCAAAATCTTTGCTAAAGTCAAGGCATATAACGTCCACTGCTCTTCTTGCATCCACAGAGCTAGTCATCTCATCATAGAAGGCAATCAAGTTGGTCAGGCATGACTCACCCTTGGTGAATCCATGTTGACTGTTCCTAAATATTTATGCATAGATGAACAAGACAGTATTTCAGATGACTAACTGCTACCCTGCACAACTTTTGAATAAAAACAAACAAATAATAAGACAATACTATTTAGATTTTCTCAAATTCACATCTTAGGTGTGAAAACTTATACAATACTTGTAAAAAATAAAAACTCCATAAATTGTCCCAGCAGTAATGCTAGCACAAAGGTAAACAATCAGGACAGGTATGCTTTATGAAGCATCATGCACACTTATGATACTCTAAAACAAATAATTGACAATACTTATTTTAAAATTCTGCATCTTCAGTTTACTGTACCCCAGAAATCACTTCTGTTTCATAAGCTATAATACTGAGATCATTACTTTAAAAGATTTTTAAAATAAACTGAAAATATGGATAAAAATGAGAGATTCTAATGGTCTCCATTACAAAACTAAGATCCAATGACAGTTCTTGAGTGAAAAATTACAATATATTGGATTTGTCTGTGTGTGTGTTTAAACAAAATTCACATATATTTTATATAACCATTAGATAAAGAATACAAAGATTTCCACAAACAGACAAATATGTCATAAGACTTAACATATTTGCCTATTAGCACATCTTCTACTGTCCCCAGCTGACCACAGGGCAATTGTGAAATCAATTAATTTCTTACATTTCCTCCTTTTGCTCATATTACTGCTTTTATTACATTAACTTGTTTGTATTCTCAGTAACAATTCTGTGTTTGAAATATCTACAGTACTACCCCATTAAAATAAATAAATAAATAAATAAAGTTAAGCCCAATTCTCCACACCTTCTCCAGCTACTGATTTAACAATATATTGCTTGCTTTTCCAGTTAAGGAATTCTTTGTAAGTACTGGTTATCAAGCCCCAAATTACATAGTAAACCATATCAGCTCATTAAGGCAGCAGTTCTCAACCTTGCTTGTAGCAGGACCCATTTGTACACATCAATGGCCAGTCCTGACCCAGTGCCCCTCACTCCTGAACTACCGTACCCCACCCCCAGAGTGTGGGGCAGGGTGGGGGGGAAGAGGGAGGGACAAGCAGCCCTTGCAGGCTGGAACTCTGCTAGCCTGCAAGGGAAAAGCTACAGTTTCCTATGTTTTTCTCCTCTAAAGGAGAATCCAGTTATAAAGTTTGTTCATTACCCTTTCACATATTCTTGTGAACCACTTTTGGGTCATGATCCATGGGTTGAGAAATGTTGCATTAAGGTACATAGACAAAAGGGCCTTCAGTTAACGGAGTCCGCATTCGGGTAAATTCCAAAACATAACAAGCTGATATTTAAAAATGGCTTCCTAGTATTCCATAAATATCTTCTGTAGATGCTATACTAAAAATACTAATTTATATTCACTGCCAATGTGATGACCAAAAAAAAAAAAGAAAAGGAACTTGTAGGGAAGAAAAATTGGAATGCTACAGCCTCATTGACAAACTATAGATTTAAGCCTGGCCATAATATGCAGCTGAAACTGTTTATAATAAGAAAATTTCTTGTATACCCCATATTGTATCTAATCCTGAGCCCTACCAGCACTTAAAGATCCATACTTTGATAAGCCTGAAAGAATGACCCTCCCTCCCACATCCCCTAAGGAAATCCCTCTTCCATATCTGTGCTAAAAAGTACAAATCATATGCTTCTTGAAAACACACACACACACTTTCCCCAGCATACATAAGATTCAGATTTTGATCTACTAAAAAAATTGTGTGTCTGACTTCTCTATTTTAAATGGCATCTGAGCCAAACTCTTCAAGGATCATCTGTTATCAGATGAAGCAAATATTCCCACTAAACTGCCATCCTCCAACTCCAAAATACCCATCTCAAAAGAACATCCAATCAAAATGAAAACATCAAATTGTATCACTAATAGATGCAGCTTCTCTGGCAAGAACAAGCCAAGAACATTGCGAGGTACCACCATTATCTAGGAATGCATGGCTGAATTTATCCTCAAGATGTTGGTTTTTTTCCTGGTCTAATTCATTCAAGTTCAGTTATTGGCTCCTTTTCAAATCATCCTTAGCAAGGGGTCAAACTAGCTTTACATGAAAAACAGGGATCATGAGATTTGAATTGCTTGGAGTATTTCCCTGCTAGCAGTCAGACATTTATGCCAAGATTCGACAGAGGTGTATCACATATCTCACTGACACTAATACAACAGAGTTATATATGACGTGGAATACATAACCTATTCAATGGTGGAATCATAGAGAAGTAGGAGTAGAGGTCATCTAGTCCAATCCTGTGCCTGAGGCAGGATCCCTATTCAAGCCACCCTATATGATCCATAATCTAAACTCTTCATAAAAGTACTGTCAACCCTGACACAACACAAGAAATAAAACCCTAAACTGACGCAGGTAAAATGGTGCAACCATAGTCCAGCTTCTATAAAAGGTTGTGAATATACACTCAAGAAATCCCAGGCAGAGGGCCATGCCTCCAACTACAGAAAAAGGCAAAAAACATCCACAGTCTGTACCAATATGGCCACAGGGTAAAAGTCTTTCCCCACCCAAATATGGCAATCGGTCTGACCCTAAGTGGAGAGGCAAGACCCTCTAGCCACGAACCAATATTACTAAAATGATAGGGAGGAAGTTAAGTATGTAAACTGCAATTCGACTTGTACATGAATTCCAGGGGGAAGAACAGCTAGAGTATCTTTAGTGACAAACAGTGCTTTGTTTTACATTTCATGTGAAAGACAGTATTGTGTTCCATCTGAGAGATGCTACCTCTAACTTTACAGGGCTCCTTATCATCATGCTGGGGTCCTGAGGAAAGAGTGCCACCTACTGAAACATCAACTATATCTGGTTTTCAACTTAAAATTTCCCAGCAAGGACTAACTATCTCTGACTTTGCTTAGTTTATGTCATTTAAAACACACCTTAAGATTATATATATCCTTAAAATTAACAAGGCTTATAAATTAAATTCCAGTTGATGTGCACAGATACAGAAGCAGGGGGAAAAATAGTTGGCCTCCCCCTTGTGTACCTAGACAGAGGACAGCCAGAAAGCATATGATTCTCTCTAGCTGTACTGGGGACGGGAAGGGATGGCAAGAGGAGGGATATTCTTAATGTAACTGCACAGTATTTGCTTGGAAAAAGGAAAGCATACACTACACCTTTTAAAAGTGTGTAGCAGCTGACATTTCTGAGCATATTTCTTAGCGCTCTCAAAAGATTCTTCCTGCCTGTGTCGTCCGCAGGCACAATGCCTCCAGCAACTGCCACTCACACTGTAGATCTCCTCATTCCCTACAGCACACTACTGCCGCTTGAAGTCACAGTCCTATAGCATGAATCAGAAGAATCAACTGGGAAAGAAAACAACCCTAGAAGCTAACAATGAGATCCCTATAACTACTTCATAGTAGGAATCTCCCTTGCAAAGGACATAGCAATGTTCAATATCTTTAGTGACGGCATGGAGTGTATTCCACTCTATCTCCCTCAGGAAAAAACAAATGAACAAACAAGCATCCTTTACTCATAATTTAGGTATTTTCTAGGCTTTCTTTCGCCTCTTTGCAAGGACTATTAATAAAAAAAAACTAATATAATTAATATAAAGTTCTATTAACAATAATAATAATAAAAATATTTGCTGCAGAGATGAAGAAAATAGTATACTGCATTATAGTTGATAATATATTTAGCTTTTTATATCATATTAGAGGCATACATAACAAAGAAAATGAAAACCTATATCATGCAAGGCAAAATGAAGAGAGATTAATCTGTATAATAGCCCAGTAATCTACATAACAGCGGATTCTGATGCTTTGTCTACATTGCCCCATAAAAGCCAATTTCAATTTCTTATATTCCTTTATGGATCTTTTGCCCAAAAGAAGTTAACAAGCATGAAGACAGAAAGCACCCAAGAGCAAACAACTGCAGAGGCAATATTTTTTAACTGTATTTTATTTTTTAAGACATAACTTCTTCATTTTTGGGAATAGAAGGTTGCCTGCACCCCTGCATCATGGCCATAGGAGAACAGGAAACACTCAGGCAAAACTAACAAGATTTATTAGATGTATAAATAGTTTAAAGTTTAAATATTATAAGCAATATGATATTAAAACACATTTGTGATATACAAGATGAGTGTTTTATTCACATAGTTAAGGATACTTTCAAAGTCCTATTACTATGTCCTTAAAAAACATAATTTTCTCTTGCAAGTAAAAAGAAAGAAAGAGATTATTGATACCTAAACTGCCTTCCTGGCTATAAAAGTTATGGATCCTCTACAATCTTCAATGCCTTTGAACGCTTTGCATGAAATATTCCTTTACAATCTGCACATTTTGAACATCAATTCTAAGCCAGGGGGAGGGGAGGGGGAAGACTAACTTTTTGTAAGCTCCTGTTCTTCCAAACATAATTTTCAGCTGGGTAAGAGGCTTTATTCACAGAATTGCTAGCTTTATGTTCAATATACTGAACCAAAATTGTAAAAAACACCCTGTCTCCTTCCCCTTGGGTATACAGTCTTGAAAAGAAAATAATACATTCTCTGCAGAGCCCCATCAGAGACATAAAGTGGACATAGGGAGTAGGTTGCCAAATGGAATAGAAGCTATCAGTTACATAAGTTCCTTAACCCTGTACGATTTTATATCCTCATACCCCTGAGCTGCCATTTTTGTTGTTGTCCTTTTTTTTCCCCCCCCCCAACCTGACGCAGAAGGTTGACCACATGAATAAGTCTACTCAACGCAAAGCTAAGAGATTCATGGTCTTGGAGACTGAATAAGTCTACAAGACTCTTTAAAATGAGTCAGATACCTTAAATAATCTCTTTGACGCATGTTAAGCAGCTAGTCATTCTGAAAACTGCCCAAACAAATACTTGCTGCATTTTTCTACTTATTAATCAGACACTGGATAAGAACGTCTCAACAATTCCAATGCACAAACTATTTAAAGAGGAAGCACCATTCAAAAGAGGAATCTCACACAAGTGAAGCTTCTTCTTCCTTCCTGTCAAAATAGCTAGTATACCATCATCTTAATATCTTTATAGAGATATCTGTATCACCCAATGCATGTTAACAGACTGCAGAGAATGAGGAAGTGCTCTTTCAAAAATATATATAGTTATTATTGAAGTCTTGCTCATTCCATCTTTACCCTTGCATATTGCATTAAATGAAGCCTATGACTGAAGTCAGTATTCCAGGGACAGTATCCTGGATGGGCTATGATTCCCCCACTCTTTAGGGTATTAAGCATTCTGAATTCCCTCTTCAGGGTATTAAGCATTCTGAATTCCCCACTCTTCAGAGTATTAAGCATTCCTACTCATACAAGTTAATTTCCTTATGCTAAGGAAGCACAGGCTGGCATTTCATTACCCTCTGTGCAAACCCACAAGGGAAGAGGCTCTGCTGTTAGTGCCTAGCACCTCTAGTTCTGAACCATCACAACTCTAGTAGTTTTTCAGACCTAACAGTGTCTTCTCTCCTCTTGCCATTCAACCGTCATATGGGGCAGGTGTATTGTACTGGCTTATTCAGTCTTCAAGATAACGAACTTGAAATCTGTTTTGTAATAAACAATTATTATGCTACCATTATCAACATAAATAATGCTTTAAAAATATTATATGATTGATGTATCACAAGTAAATAGCCTTTTTACCTGAACAAATTTGTTCCATATTTATTACATTTTATATACACATGGAACCATACAGGAGAAACACAAATGACTAAAAACACATTCCAACCCTATTTTCAATTTGCACTTTATACAAGTACACCATTTTTCTTTTTGCAGATCAGTTTAGGTTTCTTCCCTTTTAGAAACCAATTAATGAAATAAAATACCCATATGATTTTGCAATTATAATTTTTTACTTAAGTATCTAGTTTCAATAGGCTCTAGATCTCTTTTATGTCCAGCATTCTAGCAGGTTTCCAAGAAAACTGAGTGTCTTCACAGGAAAATTCTTCAGCTTGGACAGCCACCATCATTTGATGCACATACCATATCCTATCAGCAGGAATTGTAACTAGTTTCTTCATACCTTCTACATAAGAGATAAGGACTGAGGTAAATTTTATCCCTAGGAAATAACTACCCACTTATAGCAAATTTCTTAAATAATTACAATACTTTTGCAAAGAGTCATCCTAAAAAGAAATAAATGTGTTTTAGCTCTAATTGTCTTTGCTTTGAGGCTTAAGCTATTGTGGTCTATTTTTTTTCTATGCAAGACTTCATTTTGGCAAAAACAGTACTTTATTTTCCACATCTTACTTGTGGGTTGCCCCAACCAATTACAATAGTTTTCACGTAAAACATTTATGTTCAAAGACTAGTTTAAAAATTGCTTCAAAAACATTTGAGACACTGTTATTGAATGTATGTTGTTTACATATAAAATATAAATATTATTAATATCTTACCACTAATGAAAAACTGCATTATGGTAAGCAGAATATTAATTTATTCTGTATTTTTACTTTTCAAAAATAAGATTACTAACTCCAGAACAATTTTTTAAATGCCACTATTTTTATGAATACACTAATGCTTATCTTTTATAATATGGTTTCAGTTTTTCTAAGTAAAAAGATAGTATTTAGTAAATAGATTCATTTCGATTCTTTCATTTGGCATAATGCAATTTGAAACTTTATATTACCCCTCCCCTTTCTCTGGGTATTTAGCCTTCACTATGTTTCCTTACATGGTCTGTAGCTTTGGCAGGCATTACATTCTTCAGATTCTTTTTCCTGCTATTTAATGGTCATTTCTTTGGAAGTATGAAATAGAATACTAAAGGTACAACTGTGCCCTCTGCTGTCTGGTTTTTCCAATTTCATATCAGCACCCAAAACTGCTTATATTACATCTTTTTAGCAATAAAGGAGTCATTTAATGTCAATATAAAAACAAACAAAAAAAAGGATACAAATATATGTAATTATGTTAGAAACGCAATCCAAAAACCACAGCTGGTATTATACATTTCAGTATGATATTAATATTACTTAAAAATTACTTGTGTAGCCATATTATCATTGATTTTTGCCTTACTTACTGTTAACATTCAAATCAGATTAAATCAGTGTTTTAAAAAAAATAGTTAATTTACATTCTAATACTTTTTGTTGTAGTGATCAGAATAAAAACAGGCAACTCATATTATGATAGCTTTA
This sequence comes from Caiman crocodilus, assembly GCA_030014935.1. Classification (NCBI taxonomy): domain Eukaryota; kingdom Metazoa; phylum Chordata; order Crocodylia; family Alligatoridae; genus Caiman; species Caiman crocodilus. Next base: position 2,806,610 of record JAGPOW010002673.1, on the reverse strand, counting down.
CTTCATTTATATATCTACACTTAATCTAAAAGATACTCTGGAAGGCTTGTAATAATATTCAAAACAGACCCTAAATTTCACTGCACAATATAAGTTTTCACCCCATCTCATCCATTGCCTGCCCTGAACCAATTTGTTGATGAAGAGGCAGGCAAGCTGTTTCATCTTCACCTCGCATTAACCAGGCCACTTATATTGTAATAGCTTGCGGTCTGTGTGCACTTGTTTCTTCCCTCTAATCCCATCCACCATAAACTGTGTACTCTGATTGAATGTTAGTATATTTAGCACTTTTAAGTGTTTCAGAACACTGTACAAAAGTTATAAAATCATCAAGCTATAAGGCATCACAGTTTTAAAGATGTAACTGGTTTCTTTATGAAAGGGTTCTACATAGAAAATTATAAATCTTTCTAAGTAATTTGCAAATCATTAAGATTCCTATAGTAGGGGGCTGTGTCAGTCACCATGTTTTTCTTCTATAGAACTTTCCATAAAAGGGAAACAAAGAAATTGACTGGTTCAAAGCCACTAGTAAACTCAAAGACTAGAGTAGAAGGATTAGATCCTAGACATTTAAAATTTAACTCGTTATACAAGTTTCCCTAGCTTTACGCAGGTTCTGTATGTGCAAATTTGCTCTTATGCAATGACCCTTTTTATAACAAAAGTTTGTTATATGCAAGGTAAACTCACTCTTATGCCATCAGTGTGGTGGAAACCTGCAGTCAGCTGCTTTCTGAAGAGCAATATAGTCTCCTGTGTGGATCTGTGCTCCTTGCTCACTGTCTGCAACACGTTTCTGTAGTTGCCATCCCATTATGGTAACATTCACCACCACCCTGTGCTTGTGTGTAGTGTCTGCTGATGGCAAGTACCAAAATTGTATTGTAAAAGTGGTAGAAATGGGTCTGAGGGTCAGTGCAGAAGAGGTCTGGAAACATATCCCTATTTGTTGAAGGTTTCCTTTATGCAAATTCAAGGCCTGCACCACTTTCTAGGAATGCAAGTACATCATAAAGGCAAGGAAAACCTGTACTAGCTAACATTTTATTCCAATGTCTCAGCTCCCCATCCATAAAAAGGGGAAAATATGACCTGCTCAACTTGTGTGGGTATGAAGACCAATAAGGCGAAGGACAGACATTATACAGATACCAGTTTAAATTATCAGAAATTGGTTTAAACCTGTAATAGAACAGATTTTCAGTGCACATATATCAGTTTGAAAAAGTCTGCAACTAGTTTGAGATAAACCTGGTTGAATGTAGTATCAGACTTAACTGATTTGGTTCAAACTGGTTTATGTAATGTCTGTCCCAGACCCCTTGCTAGTTTAAATTAAACCAGATTTTCCCAGCATCCCGTCATGCTCTCTGAGCTGAGTGGGGCTCTCTGCTCCACAGCAGAGCTGGCTCCTCCCCTGTGCTCCCTGGCTAGAACTTAGCACAGACTGCAGGCATTTGCCTGGCTTCCCCCTGCTCCCCCGCCCTTCTCTCCCCACTCCCTGCTAAGCAATCATTTCCCGCATCCCTTCTGCCTTACACCTCTTAGCATTAGCTAGCAGACCACATGCTGGCTACAGTCCATGCTGTGGCAGACAGGACAAAGGCAAAATCAGGTAGCTGGTATGCCCCTCTGTTGTTTTTTTAACAGAGTGATAAACATGATGTTATCAATTCCCTAATGGGCTAACAGGAGGTGTGGGGAGTGGGGAACATCTCCCTAATCAGAACATCCTGCTGGGACCTGATTGCACCCCCTCTCAGCTCAGCACTTTGGAAGGGAAAGGAGGGCTGCTTTAGTGCCTCCCCCCACCCCCCAGCTTCTAGCCTGAGCCACTGTGGCTGTATTTCTGGGACGTCTGTACAGTTACAAACTGATTCAGCCTATCCAGGTTAGTCTAACCTGCAAAGATTGAATCAATTCAGACTCAGGCTTTTTGAATGTCTGTCCCTAGCCTCAATGTTTGTGAAGCACTCAGTTACTACAATGAAGAACACTGTAGAAAGGGGTTAATAATTACATTTTCATAACAGGGTTTTCATATGGTGCAGTGAACAAAGCCTAAGGCTACACACTGACCAGTGAGGAGAAAAAATTATCTCTTCATTAAGTAAGCATGGTCTATCGTGCACTGAAAAAAGCAAAAGGAAGGAGGGAGCAGCCTCCAAAGAGGAGTACTCTTCTTGTGCTCAGGTGTGTCGGAGGGTTGTTAGGAAAGCCAAAGCAGGAGTGGAGCTTCACCTGGCGACTAAGATCAAGGACAACAGGAAGTCCTTTTTCAAGTATGTGGGGCGCAAGAAGAGAGCCCTGGGAAACGTCGGGCCCCTGAGGGACTCGTCGGGTAACCTGGTGCTTGTGGCCGATGAGAAGGCGGAGATCTTCAATGAGTTCT
>JAGPOW010002673.1:2789022-2804112 GCA_030014935.1 Caiman crocodilus | reverse complement strand
CGTCTTTAAGAGTAGATTAGATAGGTACTTGGCTGGGGTCCTGTGACCCTGGCACTCGTTTCCTGCCAATTGGCGGGGGGTCAGACTAGATGGCCTGCTATCACTGGGCTAGAGCCATTCAAATTATTGAATACATTTATAAGCTTCCAAATTTCCTGGGGTCATATGATGCCCCAAATAGTAAATAGCAGAAAGTACACATTTGCAGTCATAACATAGTGCATGTTTATACCAGCATATACAACATCAAAAAGCAATGTAAAAAAAATAAGCCAGATTCTGTGGCTTGTGAACCTGTGGAAGGGGACTCAGATCCAGTCTAGATGCACTAAAACCATGCTGTTTGCCCTCAGTCTTTCATTTGAAGACAGGATCTGAAATATAGCAACACACTGTAATACTTTCAGGGACACCTACATGCAGGCATAAAAAAGGCATTGTGCAAATTAAACAAACTGTGAATTACTACTTGTGATCCATCTTTCAAATTATATTATGCTCATTTTGAGGGGATTACTTCTTCTAATCCTTTCCTTTTCTGACAAATGACAGTCCTATTATTTGGCATTAACCAAAAAGCAAACAACATTTATATATAAATACCTCTCATGAGAAAAGACACTATGAACATTTGAGAGTTTGAGAATCTAAAGCTAAGGACAGACATTCAAAAAGCTTGAAGTGGAATTGATCAGACTTACATGGGTTTCTGTAAGCAGTGTAGGTTAGCTTGGGAACAAACAGAACATGTTTGCCCTTTGGTAGGAGGCGAGGAAGGAGGGTCATACAAGCTGCGTGCACTGACCGAAGTCAGCAGGTTGGGAGTGCTCCAGGCTCCTCAAGTTGCCAGAGACTGTCGAGTGCAGCCAAGCAGATGGGCCACTCCTAATTGGTGGCTGGGCACAGCCAAGGATCCCTCCCCTCTCTCCCCCATGATCAGCCAAAGCATCTGTCAACTGCAGGCCAGTATCAGACACAACGGTGCTCACCTGTTACTTGCAGCTTGATCATGCTGCCTGGGGCTGTGCCTGCATGTATGAGGGTCCCTGCATGTGCACAAAGGAGCATGACCAGGCTGCAGGGCATGGTTAAGTACCCTTCCTTGCCCCCACCCCATCCACCATTATGGGCAGCCACAGTCATCTAGCTCTGTGAGAGCCCAGGTGCTGGGCCTGCTGGGTGTGAGGCCAGAGCAGCCAAGTGGGGGACTAGTGGAACAACACAAAGGCGCCTAGGATGATAGAAGACAACAACTTAACTTGAATCAATAAGGGATCTGACACAGAAGTTTGATGCACTGGTCTAACCAAAATGGTTTAAGTTTGAGTGAACACTGACCCAGGTCCATCTTAGACCAGGTTCTTCCATTTACAAACTAGTCTATATGCACCAAATTTCCATACCAATACAAGTACAGACCACTTTCCAAGCACTTATAGTAAAAGTGTAATGTCTGTACTTCACCCAAATTAAGAACTCTCTCTTTCATCGCCATCAAATACCTAGAGAAATGTACAATATAAATGATATAAGATCTTTAAGCAATCGTTTTCAACAATTATTCTGAAAATGCCAGCAATAACACCAGTTCACTAAAGCTGTTGCATTCTTCAACAAGCAGATCTGCTAAATTATGAAAGATGCTCAGAGGAACAGAAAAAAAAATCCCACTAACTTTCTATTTTACAATGGGAAAAGGAGAAAAAGTTTAGTTTTTTGCTTCTTTTTAAATTGAATCTATAACTTATATCTTCCATCTCCATAAATATGTTGTATAAATAGAAACTCGAGATTACATAAATATGCCTCTACAAGAAAAGGAAACATGAATATATCTTCACAAAAGAGAAGCAAACAAAACAAATTAAAATTCTAAGAGATATTTTCCAAATCTACTACAGGGTACTTGAAACACCCTCCTAAAGGATCTGCTCTGGCAAAGACACAGGTGTATAATTCAATTTACTCTATTTGCATGAGTAAAAAGTGCTTAGTTTTTCCATACTGGTCCCTTTGTCTATGAACAGAGAAAATGACAAGAAGTAAAAAACCAGAATTATACACATCTGTTTATATATTTAGGTAGGAAAAGCAAGACTGGGCACATTTCCATGGGAAAGCCTATAAAACCATTCTATAAAAACATCATTCATCCATAGATAACACAAGCCAATTCATACTCCTTGAAAAATATCGGCTTTCATGCAAACAAACACAAATCATCAGTTCACTACAGCAGGGCATAATAGGGATAAAGTATAAAATATCTGGTCACAGACCACTGGTAAATTCTAAAATCTCAATTAATTTAATATTCATTAGTTGAATTCCAGGTTCAAAATAATGTTATGATTTTGCTGCTGTTGTTGCTTATTATTATTACATATTCAGCTACACTCTCTGGAGAAGCTTTGTACAGTATCTTCAGATTTAAATAATTTTTTATGATGGATTTTAGCCACCCATCTAGTATTTGTTCATTTGAGAAACTATACCCAGCTGGTTGGACCTGTTTGGCCTACTCACAGATATCATGGCTTGTGCAAGTGCTTGCAAAGCTATAACTTTGATTTGTGCTTTCATTTCTATTGCTTAAATGGGGGCTACTTAAAATTTTAAATATATGTTAGCCACTTCACCTTTCCTACTCTGTTATATATAGGTGAGGAAGGCAATTCAGCGATGTGGGTCAGGGTTCACAAAAGGAGTATCAAAGAGGATTTAAAGGAGCAGAGAAGGAAGATAGTTTTTGAAACCTGTTTTTAACAAGCTTTTCCCCCCTAGTCACTGGTAGTTCAAAAAAATTTGAAACCATATCTGAACATTCCTAGAATTGTGATGAAGGAAAATTCCGTCTCAGAAACTGAGCTCACTATTTCTTTTAATAAAATCAAATTTGAATGAGTTTTTGCTGTTAATTATAGCCATTCAGTTCAATCCATACCTTCTTTTAGTTCACGCATGTGTGGGGTTTATAAGTATTCTAAGAAATATAAAATATCTTAAAAGATGAACTTTCAAATCCCACTAGTTGTGTTTTATGGGTTAATTAGCATAGTTACTCATTCTTATCCTGGTCAGTTCACCAAACTGATGTATTTGCAGCTTGAATAATTTAATAGTTATTAATTATTTATACTTTATATTTCTTTTAAAGAACTTCTTAACAGTGAGTACCAGTTGTTACCTTTGGCAGACAGAACAAATTACTATCCCATGAGGGCAAACTCCCCATTCATTGTTGCTTTGCCCACTGAGACTCCAGAGGATTACTACAAACCAAACCACATTTAAAAAAAAAGGTCTGGTCTCTTCCCCAGGCATTGTGCCTTTCAGTTTAGGTATAGCCCCATACCATTTTCATGTGTCTTAGACTGGAGAGGAGTGGAGAAACATGAAGGTCTCTTCCTTTCCTGTAATACTAGACAAGAGCCACAAAATTATTTTGTTTTCTTCTAATAGCTTCACAAAGAGCATATGAAATCATTCCAATCATCCAGGATCTCCAAAGCCATTCCCATATGAATATATATGACATTAAGCCTGTGCAAAGCAACAAGTATTAGACTAGGCTTCAGATTTGGCCGATTCAAAGGGACAGTGATTCAATTCAGCTGATTCGGATTTGGAGATTTGGCCACTGAATGAGGCCAAATTGCCTCTGAATCAAACAGGCGGTGGCAGCAGTGGCAGCAGCGAAGGCATGGAGGCAGCAAGTGGGGTCCCACCTCCTGCCCACTCCCCCCACCTGCATGGCTGTCCCGCCCTGCACTCATCAGCTGCAGCAGCAGTGATCAGGGCCTCTGGGAGCTCATGGCAGAGCCCCCCCATGCAGTGTGGAGGGCAGCAGGGATTGCCCCCTCTGCCTGGCACCTGCACAGCAACTGTTGCATCACATGGGTGTAGCATGGTTGGCAGGATGCTGTGCATCATCTCGGACCTGGGGCAGCTCCAATAGTCACCCAGAGCCTGGCAGCACTCAGGCCAAGTGGCCCAAGCTCCCAGATGGCATGCGGAGCCCCGCAGTGTCCAGCCAAGCTGCGCTGCACCAGTGTGATGCAACAGCTGCTGTGCAGGTGCCAGGTGGTGGGGAGGGGAAGCAATCTCTGCTGCTCCACGCTGCAAGGGGGGCCCTGCCATGAGCTCCCGAAGGCCCCAATCACCGCTGCTGCAGCCAGTGAGGAGTTTGTTTTTTTGGGGTGGGGTTTACGTGCCAAGATACTGGGGCAGGGGAGGAGGCAGGGGTTTCCCTATGGTACCCCTGCCCCTCCTCCAGCTCCACTGCCCCCTCCTTATCAGCATGAAGCCAAGGTCCAGTTCCCTGCAGTGATGAGTAGGGACCGCCCAAGTCTCCAAAATCAATTCAGAGTCTTCCAATTTGATTTGGACCTTTTAATGGGTCTCCCAATTCTATTCGATTCATATTCAGAGATTTGGCCCTGGAGTCAGACTGAATCTTCTCCAAATTGAATTGGCTACTGAAGCTTCGCACAGCCCTATAGAACACCACTGGTGAAACAAACAACAATGCCTGTGAGTTAGGGAATAAAGGAAACACTCTAGATCTAATTGCTACCTGCTGATCATAGCAAATTTCTAGTTCAGTAACACTGGTATCAGAAGTAAGAGTATGAAAGGGAAACAGAGGCAGATGCCTTCCCAAAGACCCTAGAAAAAGCAGTCGAGCTGAGCCAAGTGTTCTACCCAATTTTGATCCTTTGTCATATCTGGATTGAAGACAAAAGTAAACAGGTGCTTAAGCATTTTTAGTATTATAAGAGTTCTAATTTCTACACAAAATATTCCTTATCTCCCTTAAATCCCTGATAGGTCAGAACAGAAGTGTGTAAAGTTTTGCTTATCCTCAGTGAGACAAACTGGGAACCATTTTTTAGTATGATTTTCCATGTTTTTGCTGGAATAAACAGAGATGACCATTCCCAAGAAGCAATAGAAAGGAAAAATTTGACTGGCTGCAATTTTATTCATATTTCAGTTAACTTCTAGCTTTAAACACAAATATGTCACTTAAAGCATACATCTGGTGGATATGCAAGACCCTTGAGTGAAGTACAGAGGTTCAAAAAGCCCAGGGTGGAACAGATTCAATCTTTGCACATTCTTCTAAGATGCACAGATCGAAACAATAACAAATTGAACTGAAATCCAGGGTGCTGACAGACATTCAGGGCCCCACTCTAACTTACGGAGCTTTACATAAAGCATCATGAATTAGAGTGCCCCCCCAACCCAACAGATGTTTTCCAGTCTGGGGTGGGGAGGGGCAAGAAATACAGCCTGCCTACACCAGCCCTCCTGGTCAGTGGGAGAGAGCACTCCAACAGAATGCCCCTCTCTCCAGCCCTGCCCCCCACAGCTCCCAGGCTGTCAGTGGAGAGGAAGCAAAGGGAGCAGCAGGAGCTTCCAGGCTCCTATACCTGGCCTGAACTGGGGGGGAAGGGAGGAAGGGGGAAATGGACCCCCTTGCCTAGCAGCCCCTGCCACCTACCCCAGCTGGGATAGTGGCGGAGCTCAGGCTGGGCTTGCCCAACAGCTGCTGCTGTCACTCTCAAGAGGCCTAGCCAGAGCTGGCAGGGGTGAAATGGAACCCCCTCACCTCAGTGGACTGGCCCAGCTCCTCCCATGCCCCACCTGGGGTAGCTGGCAGAGGCTGCAAGGGCTCCATTCCACACCCCTCCCCACCCCACAGTTCAGGCTGAGTATAGCAGCCTGGCAGCTGCTGCTGCTCCCTTCACTCTCTCTCTGCTAACAGCCCTGCCCCCCTTGATGGAAAAAAAAATATTTTTGACGGAACACAAGTTCCCTAAGATGCTCTAAAGATGCCTTAATCTGTTACCCAAGTAAATGAGTGTTGATTTTTCACGTGATTAGACATTTTAAGTGTTCTGCAGCCATGCACATGTTAGGTCATGCCTGTAGAGTGCTTTCAGGGGCCAGATGACAAATAAAATTTCACTTCTGTTTGCACCCTCAGGCTAAGGACAGACATTCAAAAGGCCAGAGCCTAAATTGATTCAATCTTTGCAGGTTAGTCTAATCTGCCCCAGTTGAACCAATTTGTAATAGTACAGACATTCCTTGTGGACTGAGGAAATGGAGGCACATACCTGCAGTTGCTTAAGCCAGGAGCTGGGGGGCACTAGCGCAAGCCCTTGGCTGTGCTAGAGGGGACATGGCCAGCCTGGGCAGTAGCCTTGGCTGAACTGGCCAGAGGGGGGTTTAATTCTCCCCTCCCTGTCCCACCAGCAAGAACCCAAGCCAGGTCTTCCAGACACTCCTCCCTTGCTGCTGCTGTGGCTCCCTCTCTCCCCTCACTGCTGCTGCAGTGTTCCCCTGCCTCTACCCCCACTGCCCCTAGTGGACCACAACTGGGTATGCCCACCCCAACCATCACCACCACTCACTCCCTGCTTGGGACAAGCAGCAGAATAAGCCCCCTACTGCCCCCTCTGCTGGACACTGGAGGGAAGGGGAATAACATGCATCCCTGCCCCCTGCCTGGGGGCCCTGTTGGCTGGTATCTGGCTGTGCCCCAACCCTGCCATTGCAGCAGCAAGGGAGCATGGTCCTTGATAGGGGTAGCAGTTCCTGTCAGTGCTGGAATGTGCAAGCCCCTTCCTGGCAGGGGAACCCACTGCAAGGTAGGCAGAGCTGTAGTGGACTGCATGTAGCAGCACCAGGACTCACAGGGGGCCAGAGCATGCTGGGAGACTCTAGTTTAAGTTAAAATAGGAAGGGGTCTGTGACAGACATTTCTTAAACTAGTTTAAGGTCAGTCAGTTAAGTCTGATACTATATTCAGCCAAGTTTCTCTGAACCCAGTTTCAGTCATTTTGAAACTGGTTTATGTTTCTGAATGTCTGTTCTGTTACAGTTTTAAACCAGTTTCTGGTCACTTAAACTGGTTTATGTGTAAGTGAAGTAGAAGCTCACCTCAAGAGAACCAGAGACACCACCCCTGGCAGGGACAGTTTCAGGTAGTCTTCTCAAGAAATGTGACCCAGGCGTCCTCGTTCTTTTCAACAGGTGCAGAGAGTTCCAGCGCATACCCACCATCTAGAAGAGGGCCATGACAGTACTCATCCACAAGAAGGGAGACCTGACCAACCCAGGCAACTGGAAACACATAGCCCTGTGCTCCAGCATTGCCAAACTGTATGCCATCTGCCTGGACGCCTGCATCACCAACTGGGCAGTGACTAGTGGGGCCATCAGTTGGAGCCAGAAGAGCTTCATGTCAACAGAGGGCTGCTACAAACACAATTTCACCCTCCAGATAGCCCTGCACAGTGCCTGGAGGATCAGGAAGGAGTGCACAGTGGCACGGCCAGACATCTCCAACACCCTCAGCTCCATGCCTCACCACCACATCTTCAGCACCCTCTGTGAGCTCAGCTTACCGGATGGTGGCATCAACCTGGTGCAAGAGCTCTATGACGGATGCACCATAACCATCTGCGCCACTGACAGAGATACCACAGAGATCCCCATCCAGTTATGAGTGAGACGGGGCTGAGGGTGGAGCCCTATCATCTTCAACCTAGCTATAGAACTTCTCCTTCAAGCTGTGACAAGAGGACCTAGCAGGCTCGACCTGTACAGCCAGAAGTTGAGCATCTTGGCCTATGCCAACGACCTCATTCCCCTCATCCCTGATGCCGCCCACCTGCAGCAGATGCTGGACATGATGTCCGAGGCAGCCAAGCAGATGGGCCTGTACTTCAATGTTGCCAAGTGCACTTCCCTGCACATCAACGGCGGGCAGAAGAGCCATGTTCCAGAACCCACTCTCACGACCCAGGGCCAGGCCATGAGGCACCTATGCAACAGCAAGGCCTACTGCAGTCTGGGGAAGCCCACTGGCCACTGAGCCAAGCAGACACTGAAACAGACCATCAACGGTATCATGCAGGATGTCCACAACCTGAACTCATCCCTGCTGGCCCCCTGGCAGAAGATAGATGTGGTAAACACCTTCTTCCTTCATTCCCTGCATCGCATTCATCCTGAGAGGCTGGATAGTCCCTAAGACCCCCGTCAAGAAGGCGGATGTGAAGATCTGATGGCTGCTCGAGAAGTGGTTACACCTGCCGCTAAAGGCCAGTAACAAGATCCTGTACACCCCTACCAACAGGAAGGTGCCAACATCCCCCACATGGGAGACCACTGCAACATCGTGGTGCTCACCCACACCTTCTGCTTCCTGCCCTGCCTGCACCCCATGGTAAGTATCACCACTGCCAGTGCCCTCGAGGAGACCACCTGCAAAAGGATCGCGAGACAGCCGATCAGACATGACTTAGCCACCTTCCTCAGTGGCTCGCTGGAGGGCGAATTCAGCAGAGATGGTGGGGACTTTGTCTCTATGTGAAACCAATCCTGCAATGCCATGCACCACCTCGGGAAGCACATTGGCTGTGCGAGGACCAAGGAGATCCAGGAGCTGGAAGCCTCCCTGCAAGCAGCCCCAAACACCAACCGCATCACTGTGATGCCCTACACAAGGACATTTCTGAAGTAGTTCCTGAAGGACACTGTACAAAACAAGTATGCCGGAGACCTGAGGGCCAAACCCGACCAGGGTAAAGTCTTCATCGTCACCTCAGAGTGGGACTCCAGCAACCACTTCATGCCCAGTGGGAGCTTCACACGCTTTGCGGACTGGCGCTTCCTCCACTGCGCCCGCCTCAACTGCCTGCCTCTGAATGAAGCCGTCCACTTCAGCCATTGAGACAAGAGATGCCAATGCTACAGCTACATGTCAGAGACCCTCCCTCACATGCCATGCAGCTACAAGCCACAGCAGGGGAGATCGCCGTGAACTGCACCGTCCTGGTTTGTGAGAGCCAGATGCACCCTGACATGACCACCAACAAAGAGGCCAAGAAGGTCATGATCATTGTCGCAGAGCACTGAGGTGCCCTGCTCCTGAAGGGGGGAAACTACTAGGGAAAGAGCCCTAGCAGTGTGTCTTACAAGCCAAGCTGTTGGTTGCCAGGGCAACTGGAGTCAGCAAGCGACCCACGCCTGCCAGCAGTCAGTTGATTGTAAGGGGCAGGGCCTGGCCCTTATAAACCCTAGGGGCTGAGGCCAGAGGCAGTTCCCTGCCAGCAGCCATGGAGGAAGGAGCTCTTCCATGGAAGGGATGGAGTATTTTCCAGTAGGTTTGAGTGTTGCTGTGGCTGGACAGCTTCTGTTTAAGTTATAGCCAAAGGGCTTGCATTTTGTGTTGCTGTTTATCACCGGTAGTTTTGGTGAGGCTATTAGGGGTTGGAGGAGGCCGCATAGGGGTCTCACAGTAGTGTGGGAATCCCAGCACCAGTAAGGGTGCAGCATTTGGGGTGCACAGGCCCCAGGCCCAGACACAGGCAGCTGAGAAGCCCCAGAGAAGGGGGCATTGCTGAGATGCCCCAGTGTGGGCATGGTGAGTCCTGGAGAAGGGAGCAACATTGCTGAGAAGGCCCCAGAGGAGGAGGCAGTGCTTGAGGAACCCCAGAGAAGGGGCCAGCTTTACTGAGAAGGCCCTAAGAGAGGGCGGCACTACTGAAGACCAAGAAAGGGACAGAATAACGTCCATTACATCTGCGAGGCTTGGGGTGTGGTATTGGGGTGGTAGGAGACACACTGCCCATAAGGCTAAGGTGCCCTGAAACACCTACAATAGAATGGGGACCACAAAGGGGTCCAGGAGCCCAGGGGGCTCAGAGTACAGATAAACCGTCTCTGAGAAGATGTGAAGGCAACCTCCCTAACAGATTTGAACACCAAAGATGTGGCAGGAGAGAATTTGAGGGTGCCCTTGGACCAACTTGGCACGGGAAGAATGCCTTGAGGAGATCACAGCCCTCCTGCAGGACCCCACCGTGAGAATCATAGACATGATCATCCCCTTCGAGAACCAATGCCAAGCCTTCACTGATGCCTGGGCTCACAAGCGTGAGAAGTACACCCCGCTGGCCAACATCACGTCGTAGCTGCGGCCCCTCAGGATGGTCGACGCGCTCATCGTGGGAATGCTCGGAGCCTGGGACCCCAGCAACAAGAGCATTCTGCATGCCTGCCGTGTCTCCCGCCACTACGCCAAGCTGATTTGCTGCCTCGTGGTGTCCAACACCATTCGCTGATCCCACGACATCTACGTGAAGCACATCATGGGCCACTGCCAGTATTCCAACCACACTAGATGGACCACTGCTAGACCAGACCCAAAGGGGACTGCCTGAACCCTGTTCTGCACCTGATGGACTTCACTTCAAGTGGAATCTTCAACAATAGACCACCGCACTCCACCCAAAGAGGACCCCCACGATGAGACATTATACGGATTGAGACACTTTCTTCAACCTACTTCTTTCACCATTGCAGACCATTGTATGGGTTTCTGTGCATCCATCTTCTTTCTCTCACAGCATTGCAAACCCCTTTCTCACCCCACCCCCGGGCTTAGTTGGCTAACATGGTATTTTCTGTAACCTAGTTGCATTCTCCTCCTCACCCCCATCCCTCTAATGTTAGTCCCTCACTTGGGCAATTTTGCATTTCCCTACTGGCTTTGTCATCTTTTTGGATTCACAACCCTAAACATCTACTAATAAAATTCAATCTGTCCCTAGCCTCAGTGTTTGGGTGCCCAAGACAGGCAAAAGCTTGTAGCGGTCCAGGCCAGGAGCCTGGGAATGCTCACATGCACTACCCCTCATGGTGGCACTGGAGGGGAGAGCCAGCAGATAACCTCTACCCAACCTCCCCAGCCATCTGCCCCTCTGAGAGGGGTGGGTAACACTCTTACCCCAGTACTGGCCTCCCCAGTTGGGGTCTGCACAGCATGGGGGATAGGGAGAAGGCAGCTGTGTCAGCTGCCTTTTTAGTCTATGGCTGAAGTGTCAAATCTTTTCCAAATCAATTTGGATGCTTTGAATTGATACAGAGCTTTTAATTGGTCTCCCAATTTGATTCAGGTTCAGGGATTTAGTCCCTGAATCAGGCCGAATCTCCTCTGACTCAGATCAACTACTGAAGCTTCACACAGCCGTAGTCTGCAGTGCCACATCCAGCACAGCTGTGTTCATCTAGATACAGCCTAAGAGTCTGAGTTAGCAACTCTTGTTCACATAAAGTAGTACTTACTTATTGGGTCGCCACTGGGATTTACTCTGGGACTCTTCACATCAGTAAATACTACTTAGTATGACTAAGGATTGCTTCATTTTGTGGCAGATTCCTCAGCACAACAAGAGGCATGTCATATTCACATGCATACAGACTTTTCCATAGAACACAGACTAATATCAAGCAAAATATATATTGATCTGATGTATTTCTAGACTTTACTTTCATTGCATCAATAAGGAATGAAATATCAAAGACAGACACTTTACTTATTTCCTTTAATCTAAAAGATCATGGAGAGTATTATCCTGGCCATATCTTTAAACTGTGCACATTCTGCAGTTCAAACACAGGTGACATAATGGGAGAAATAAAAAGTTACTATGCTTATCCAGTGCATGTTACGGATAGAAATATCAGGCAGCCAGAACAAAGTACATGCCATTACTGCAAAAAGAGATCTATACAGAGTATAAATATGGCAAACAACAGCATTTTAAAAAGCATGTCGGAGAATCTCTCTCATAGCCATGTCTTCCTACGAAAAGATTTGCTGAAAGAAACACTTAAAAGTTATGTTTTTTTGCAGATGCCATTCTGCCTAATTTTAAGAAAGTTAGTACAAACAAGAAACAAATATGTTTATAACATTTCTCTCATGCAATTTACTTTAATTTGCTCAATAATCATTTTGTAAACTTCTCAAATCACACAAGAAGTGCCAGTCAGAAGACTCAAAATTCTTAGGTTCAGATTCAGATACTCTTCTCTTACCATTGGCAACTAAAGGCTATGGACCCCTGCTACCTGAACACAACTTGGGATATAGCCCATAAATGCAGCCATACACACCAACAAGGATAAAGGCTACTTTCTCCTTATGGTACATGCACTGTCTTGCAACACCTCATCTATCCTCTTCCCATACACCTCGTGGAGAAATCTGCCTCCAACCACCATAATTTTGTCAGCTGGGTATATCACTTGACCCCATTTATCTTTAGTTTTCCAACATGGTTCTATAGTAACAGCCATGATTCTATTCAACATTTTCCTTCGCTACTAATAAAATCTGCAGGTGAGACAAAGATAGAGTGCTAAATAAGATAAGGGTAGAGGAGTCATACAAAACAATCAAGATTGCTTGCTAAGCTTGGCCCTTTCAGACAAAAAGTTTTAATATGGCTGAATGCAAAAGTGTACAATGCAGCGCAGGCCATGGTAACAAAATAGGAAGTTTTGTTCTAGAAAGTAGTCATTCCAAAAGATCATCATGGAGAAACAATTGAACTTGTGATTCCAGTAGAATGTTGTATCACAAAGGGCTAAAGAGATCCTTGTGTACCTACTGTAATCAGTTGATAAAAAGATGAGGGTTTTTCCCCCTATTTAACATGGGGCGGGGGGGTGAAAGCCCCTTGTCTTACACTCGAGTACAAGGCAGCACGGGGCAGGTAGCTCCTGCAGCTGCAGCCCAAACCACTGGTTGGGACTTCTCCCCCATCCCTTGCTACACTCTCCCTTATCTTTGCTCTGATGCTGGCAGGCTGCATCTCTACTACAGCCTGGAGCACAGACCACAGCCCAGCCCTGTAGCAGCAGTGTCAGCTCCTCTCTGCTGCTGTGGGGCCAGACTGGACCCATGCTCCATGCCCCAGGCTGCAGCAGGGAAGAGTCAGATGGCACCAGAGCAGAGGTAAGGAGGGGCATAAAGGGAGGATGGGGAAAAAAGAGGAGCAGGAACCAAAGGCTGCAAGGTGCAGGCACAAGGGATGTAAGCGGGGGAGGGGGCAGGTGACAGGGGGAAAGCTGCCTGCCTCCCCCTCCACTTGCTCCCTTACTACCTTCTTCACTGTGTGTCTCCCCCACTGCCTGCCCATGACTGCCCCACATTGCCTGTCCCCCTCCCCTTCCCTCTGCCTGCAGTAGTGGGGGAAGCAAATTTAAGATGATCCTCCAATAATTCTATGTATACATGCATAAGATTCTATGGTTCTATATACAAATGTATAAATTTTCCATGAATAGAATCTAATTATTGAGGGGGAATCTTAAATTCAGACAAGTAATGTAATTATTGAGCAGAATTAAGGACGTTATTTGTGACACATACTGGAATTGTACATACCATTGTTATCTGTATTTTGGAAAGGCTGTTGGATAACTGGACCAGGTCCTGAAAGAACTACAAAAATAATCTGAAAAGAAAGAGCTTGGACTGTATAATTTATCATAAAGGAAACTGAGAGGTTACTTCTTTATAGTATATAAGCAAATTTATAGGACTAAACATTTAGTACTAAAGTCCCCTTCAATCTGGCAGAGAAAAGAAAAGATGATTAATCAGTGGGGAAATTTATATAACCAAAGAAACTGGTAGCTTCCCCTCCACCTTCAAACCAAGCCTGGATACCCTTCTGGAAGATGGATTAGTTTAATACAATTTATACTTTAATCAAACAAAAGTTATTGGGCTCATTAGAGGTCTAACTGGATAAAATCTTCAGAGAAAAGCCAGGGACCAGAATTTTCTGCATCTGCCTTGAAATAGGAACTGCAAATATCCAATATCCCCAAGACACCATTTCAAGAGGTGGGTAGGTCAAATGTCAGTACCAGACAGAAAACAGAGGGTGCTGACAGACATGCAGCTTCCCCCTGTAACTCATTCCACTTTGCAGGAAGCACATGAGTTAGTGTCCCCCCCTCTCCAACTCAACATATGTTCACTGTTGGGTGTGAGGTGTTGGGGGATAGAGCTCCAATTTGAAACAGTTGCATGTCTGCAGGTGCTCTCCCCCAGCCTCACCACACCTCCAAGCTCCAGTTCTCTCTTCAGAATGGAGGGGAGTAAGGGAGGGGAAGGAGCTCGTTTTCCACCCAACATATGCAGAAAGGTGGGGTGGGTAGATTGAAGCCCCTGATGACCTCAAGGAGCTCCAATATCTGCCACACCCCCCAGCGCAGGCTGGGCAAATGCCAAACTGAGCTTCCCACCCTCCCTTCTCCTCCTCCCCCCATTCTGAAGACAGCACCAAGGGTAGGACTGGCCTATATCAGCCCAGCCCTGTTCTTGGCGTATGCTGTCAGAAATTAATGAAGGCACTCCATTTTAAAGTACCTTCATCTGAACCTTCATTATTTGAAGATTCAGATTGGTGTGCAATTGGGTACTTTAAAGTGTTCTGCAGTCACTCACTCCTGTAAAGGCACTTCCAGGAGCCAATCATGTTACAGATGTAACTTCTTTCTGCACCCACAGGTCAATGTTAAGAAGTGCACTGGAGTCTACAAGTAGATGAAAGAAGTTCCACCTCCTTGTTTCCTAATGATGTCAGAAGTTTAGTGAGCAATCCTGGGCAGCTTTGCTGGTGAAATGCAAATTGCCTTCCCTATTTTGATAGCTTTTTACTATTACTTGAAAAGAAAGTTGTAGGTTACATTACTGCACTACAAAATACTATAAAATTGACAATCGTATGTACCACAGGTAAGATTGAAATTGCTTTCAATAGCCACTAATAGGTTTCTTACTCTATAACAGGCTTTTTCTTTTCTATAGAGCATAGTACTATAGTATCTATGCCCATCTTCCACCAGGAAACTAAGAGCAGAACTGATGTTGGAGCCTTTAATGACTTCCTAATCACTGGATGTTCAGCTATCTACACAGTTTATGAATTTCCTGACTTTCAAATGTTTTTCATTAATATGTTGTGACAGGGGGCCTCCTCGGCCAAACTCCATGGCCCGCCCACCTGTCCTTGGGCCAACCGCCCGCCTATTCTTGCCTGCCACAACTTGATCTTAATTGGTTCATTTAGATCTTCCGTAAGCGGGAGGCTGCCCATTTGAGCCCCAATGCCAGGGGGTGCTATCTGCAGCTCCTTCCATCCCCATACCGCAGCCCAAGCCTCACAGATGGCATCTCAATCTCTCAAATCACCAGACCCCTTCCTG
>JAGPOW010002673.1:2759514-2785747 GCA_030014935.1 Caiman crocodilus | reverse complement strand
TTTAATCCACCCCCGTAGCCACTTCCCCCAGCTGCCCAGCCCGACTCCCTGCCCTATTCCAACTCGCCCACCCTCTTCAACAATGCAATTAAAGTCCCCAAGCACAATCTGCGATCCTCCACCCCCCGCGCACATCCCCAATTTATGCAAAAAGGCCATTCTCTCTACATCCTTGGCTGGAGCATAGACATTGTACACAGTCACATCCATGCCCTCCACCTCCACCACTGCTTTCTGCAGTCTCCCCTCTTCTAAGACCTGCTGGCCTTTGATTTTCTAACCGCCTTTGCATCCCAGTATTCCCACTCCTGCTGATTTGTTCTCATTTGAACCTCCCCACCATGACGGTCCAACCCCCCATCGCTCCTCCAAATATTTATAATTCCTCCCCCATGGGATCCCGCACTCTTGCAAGCACAACGCTTGTGTGTGCAGATCCCTTAAGGTTTTGGACATAGTTTCCCATCTCTGCTTCCTGTATAAACTTTGGATATTTAAGGATGCTACAGTCAATGCCATCAGGGCTGTTTGGCAGCAGCTGCCAACCTTTAGGAAACTTTGGGCCAGAAAATCCAGCTTTGGGCTGGCATGGGGCTTTGGCAGCACACCAGCAATGGGTTAGGGGGAGGGGGGCAGTCCCTGCACTTCTGCTGACCTAGGCAGCTAGGAGTGGTTCCCTCCCAGCACTTCCGAGCTACCTGGCTGTGAGCATGCTCAGCTTCCAGCAGGTGGGAGAACTGCAGTAGGGCTGGGCATCTGCAAACTGTGTTTGCTGCTGCTTTTCTCTGTCCGTCCCCACCACCCCAGCTGCAGCCAAGGCACTCCTGGAAACTACCCAGCCCCAACCCAGCAACCCAGAGGCTGGAAGCTTTGTCCATGCTGCAGTCAGGGGAAGAGGGAACAGAGAGAAGCAGCACAGGTGCAGCTGGAACCTGCATGGCCCAGAAACCATGCCTCTACCTGCACCCACACCAGAGCCAGGCAGAAAAGAGTTATGTAGGAACTAAGGGTAGGCTTGGGGGCAATAAGCAGAAGCAACTGTGGCATAGGCAGCCTCAACACCTCCTCAGTGCCCAGGACACGCACTGGGGGTCCAGCTTCAAGCTGTGCCTGAGCTGCTGCCACTTCTCCCCACACCCTCCCCTGGCCACTGCATGGATGCAACTTACAGCCCACGGGGAGCATCTTCCAGAGGTGCCCATGTTGCAGCTGGGAGGCATGAGGGCAAAGGAGTGGAGCAGAAAGAAGCAGAAGCAGCACAAACAGGTTGTAACCCCCCTGCTGAAGTACAGTCCCCCACTGACTGGAAGGTGAGCCCATACACAGCCAGGAAAAAAAGCAAGGGCCGAGAGAAGTGGCAGTAGCATGGACGCAAGCAAAGACCTTCAGCTGCCCTGACCAGATTCAGTGGCTCCACAGCCCTGCTTTAGAAACCATTGGCCGAGATTTTCAATTAATAGTCTAGGGCAGAGGTGTTGAAGATAGCCCATGAAGGTACATGATCCAAACCTGTGGCTCAACCTTACATGAGGAACCAGTCTGGACTGTGGGCTGAACCTGGTGCAGCGGGTCAAGGGGGTGCTCTGGGGTGCAAGCTGCTTGAGGAATCCTGCTGGACAGCCCTGTGCACTGGCTCCTGGACTATTGCAGGTCAGGCCATGTGGGAACCAGCACACAGGGTTCTCTTGTCAGGTGCCACCTGAAGCATGTGCTCTGTACCAGCCCCCCTGTGCCAGAAGTAATGCCCACAGCACCAAGTCCAGCCCATGCATCATGTGCCAGCCTTGCACCAGGGCTTGTGCTACATGGGCACTGCCCATTACATGCCAGCATGGGGTGTACACTGTCTGCAGCATCTTGCCAGACCATCCTGTGCCCCAGCTCCAGAACACATGGACAGCCTGAGGCCTGGTACAGTCCACAAGCTCCTTCCAGTGCAAGGTCCAGAGTGGGGTTGGCACACACTGCCCACACCACAAGGGGCCAGCACGGGCAGTATGCTGTATGTAATGCTCTAGTGGATCAGCCCTGTTCACTGGCTCAGCCACAGCTGGATCTGGCCTACAGACTGATCCAGAGACTCTCATCCAGCCCATGGGGCCAAATAAATTTGACACCCTTCTGTCTATGAAAACTATTAAACATGTGGGACTAGGGGGCAGGGCAGGGGGGAATAGGGGAGAAAATCAGATTGATCTTTATTGTTTTTAATACAGACCTCTTGATTTTCCAATATTTTAAGGATTCTGATAGACACTTAGGTTAGTACAGGGTAGACTTGGCATAGCTTAGGAGGGGAGAGATGGGCAGGGGTGAGCAAAGTTGCCTTATTTACCTTTGCTCTCCCTTAACCTCAGGCCAATTTGTTCCAAATGAATCACAGAATCATAGAAGATTATGGTTGAAAGGGTCCTCAGGAGGTCATCTAGTCCAACGCTCTGCTCAAAGCAGGAATATCCAACACAAAGTAAAGAAACTTGCAGGCCACTCTGCTCATAGAGCCCGAAGAGGCATTCCACCATGTATCTCTTTGCCTCAGCATATCTTTCATCACTTTTTCCCCTTCTTTTGTCAGGAAGAGAACTGTTTTATCTAGAGAGAATCATCTCAGATTCTTCTACTGATGACAGCAGCATCAATCTTTCCCTTTACAACACTAACTAAAACTTTTCTCAAAATCATTCTGAAAGGCACTCTGTAAAGGTTGGTTGTGCCAAAAAAAAGAAAAGGCAGTCTGGCACTTTGCAAACTGAAGCCGTGTTTGTTTTGATTTTAAGAACTCCACCCCACTTAAAGTAGCCTCCAGTTGTACTCAGGAAAGATGCGTCACCATGGACATACATAAGAAGAAATAATCTTTTCCATTCACTCAGTGGCTTAGTTATGTTACTATGCTTTTGGTCTCTCTCCTCTAACCCTATTCAAGGCCTATCTCTATTCTCAAATTGTCATCTGATCCTAATTAGTATCATATGTAACATATTTCAGTTTCGTCATTCAGCTACAAAGAGCCAAATCATTACACTAGGACAGATTTTGACACAGCTAAGTTTGAAAACTCCTTCTTAAACAACATATTTTCATGTTTTAAAAATAGAAAGGCATTTTAAGAGCTGTTATTGTCTCTCTCATTTTCACATTTCTCTTCTTTCCAATAGGTTTTTTAAATTTTATTTTTGTTCTCTAATCTCTCTCCTCAACCTCCACAGCCCCTGCCCCACATGCTTCAGGTTGGTAGTTCTTGTGCGATAGTTCAGAGAAGTTCTTTTAATTTACCTCATATTTAAGAATAGTAGTTTAAAGTTCAGAAACAGAGCAGTAATGTTCAAAAATATAAAAGTCATTTAATCACTCAAAAATCCATTTACTTTTAAGTTCTTACATCAGCTTCCAATAAAAACTGTTTTAATATGGATAATTCTTACTAAGGCATTTTGTAAAAGAGAATGAGACCACAGGTCATTTAAATCACACAGCATATGGAGACTGTCACATGATCCAGTTTTCCTGGAAGCAATACTTATACAGAACAGAAATAAAAAGGGCCCCATATGGAGCCCAATTTGCCCCCTTTGTCTCTGTGTGACCTCACCCACAAACCAATCCAATTACTATCTCTATAATGACAATTTATAGATCTCTCTGTCTCGTCTCTCTCTACTCCAGACCTGCCTTAAGTCCAAACTAAAACTAAAACCCTGGCCTCCTTTAGCATCTTCATATGGATGAGTAGCGGTTATTTCAAATTAAACATGGCCAGCTCAAAATAAAGCTCTAATCTCCCGTTAAGTCTCCCAAACACCTTCTCTCTCACCACCATCAACCTACCTGTCATTCAGTCATAACTTGAATGTCATTCTTTATTCAGACAGGTTTCCATGCCCTCAAATCCAGGCTATTTTTAAATCTTAACGTTTCTTTTACATATTCATTTTTACAGATTAATCTCTAAATTATGGACTTTCCTATTTATCCATGCAGACAAAACTCTTCTCCTAGCTTTCACCATTTTGTGTCTGACTACTGCAAAATTTCTTCCCTCTTGACCTATTCATATCCCTCCCTAATGCTCCTCAATCTCCTAGCACAGTACTTTGACTAAATCAGCTTATTTTTGCACTCCTTCACTAATTCCCCCTCTATCAGATCATATTACTTGTCTTAATATTAAAGGCCTTTTTAGCCTATCACATGTCTATGTAATGACTCTCAAAGTAAACTCCTATCTCTAGCCTATGATGCTATACTCTCTAACCCACTTGTATACTGAAATTTAAAGGGAGATTATCTAGTTTGTTTCAGTGCATCCTTAGAATTCAAGATACCAGTATAGCCAGAAAGATAAGTTATATATGCTGTTATTTGTATTCAAGTAATTTCCTCCCAAGGGCTTCCTATTCTTTTTGAACATTGGTAGATATATAATTATGGCGGGAAACAGGTATAAATCAAGAAAACAGCACTGTTTGATTCCTCAACCTACAATTATAATCAGTTGAAATCTGCATAAACTGAGTGGACTAGTGCTCTGGCATAGCACCAGCCATTCTCTAGAATATTATATTAATGGTTTCAAGCATTTTTTTTCCTTATCAAACTCAAAAGAGATTAAGTAGGGCACCAGACCTACTATAAAATTACAGTTTATCGATCTTTATTTTGGTCACTCTTCTTACTCCCCACAAAAATGGTTTTTCTTTCTGAAGCAGTTTTGGTTTCTAGAGGAATCTGAGTTAATAAGCACAACAGAGCCGTCATTTCGCATTCACCATCTGTCACAAACATGTTTGTGAGGTACCCCCAGAGCCCCAAGTTTTCTCCTCCCTTGCACCACATCTCCCTGAGACATCTGGCATTTTTCTGGTTGATGGGCCATTTCACTCAGATGCCTTTGCCTCTGTGCAGTGTTTTACCCATTACAAACAGAAAATAACTTGGGTACCCATTTCATCAGTGGCCCCTTCTGTTTGGATTTGGAATACCAACTGTCCTCATCCCAGAACTCAATAACAAGAGATATATAGCAGATATGCCTACTCTTTTTGTGTGTTCAGCCTTCAGTTTCTTTAATTAAACCATGTCCAAAGTTATAAAGATATATACAAACAGTGTAACAATCAGTACAATGATAAAAGCAACATAAATGGACATAGCATTACATAGGCTTTTCAATGAGACCACACATGCTATATCAGTATAATAAACAAGGAAATCTGCATGGTACATCCCCCCCTCCCATATTTGTTGCAGTTCCTGACACCATCTAAAAGAGGTCATCTTCTTTACTTAAAAATACTAATGCTAAAGACATTTCAGTAGTTCTTATGGCTACTGGCCCACCCTGCTGCTAAACTGGAAGGAACAGCTGCTTTCTGTGGCTGATCAAAATAGGGGCCATGAGACCATATAGCATCCTACAGACCTCCTTGGTTCTGTCATAAATTGTATTGAAGTTCTGTCATCAGCTGCAATGAAGGAGCATGAGCTAATCTGTATCAAAGTAAATGAAACCAATGGGAAGCAACAGTGCTCCATACTAGAAGAGGCGATATGGTGATAAGGTTTTGTTCTGACAGTCTCATATAAACCAAATGCCTGTCAGAGAGAAGTAAATTTAAGAGCCTGGTCCTAAAACGAAAAGACTGTAGTCTCACAAAGCATAAACCGTCAAACTTCTCCTGGGACTGAGCAAGGAGCTACCACTCGGCCTGTGCTCAGGGCCAGTGGCTGAATAAACTCCTTCCTGCTGGGAGCGGGTTTGCCCCAAGCACAGAGAAGGGGTGACAGATCCTGTTGAAGTGCAAGAGACCCCTCTATGCTTGGGGCAAGCCCCCTCCCAGCAGGATGGGGCTTATTCAGCTCCTGGTCTTTTGCACCACAGCAGGGTTTGCCCAGCCCACCTACAGGTGAAGCTTGGGATGGGGGTGGGAGGGGTGGGAAGGAAGAGGGAATAATGGGAGAAGCATCCACCAGCTGGGAGCCCAGGGGATGCAAGTTAACCCCTCCAGGACTACAAGTGCTTGAGGCCAGGGGCTGAATAAGCCCCCTCTTGTGAGGAGGTAGCTTGGCCCGAGCACAGACCCAGAAGCGGGGGCCGGGCCCTGCCCCCACCCCCATCCTGCAGCTGGAGTGACAAGCAGTGAGTGACTGCAACAGGCTGTAGAGTGCGAGTCCCTGACTGGCAGGGGCTTCACTGTGAGGCCAGTAGAGCTGCTGTGGAGTGCGGCAGTGCTGCAGGGGCTTACAGGGCACTGCAGCTCTGCCGGCACTGCAGCACAGCCCCTTGCTGGGAAGGGGCTCACGCTCCCCACATTATGACAGGGGCTGCTTCCCCCTCCTGCTGCAGCAGAAGCAGGGGTGGTATTCCTTCTTCATCCAGTCTCTGGTGAGGGGACAGCTGGGAGCCTCTTCTGGGCAGGAAGTGAGTGCCGCAGCCATGGCGGGCAGACCTGGGTGCCAGTGTGGGTACCGGGGAAACTAATTCTCTTCCCTGCCCCACTCTGCCTCAGGGGCCATAGTGCCTCACTGCTGCAGCATTGAGGAGGAGCACCAGGCAGGCCTGGCTCTGGTCCTTTCTAATGGCACAGGGAGGGAGAATTAAAACCCGCCCTGGCCAGTTCAGCCCGGATTGACCACACTCCACTTCCCTGCAGCCGAAAGTGTGCTCTAGTACCCCCCAGTGCCTAGCTTGAGCAACTGCAGGCATGTGCCTGCATTGCTTCAGCCCAGACAGCATGTTTGTCCTGTTACAAACTGGTTTAGCCTAGGCAGGTTAGACTAACCTGCAGAGGTTGAATCAATTCAGGCTCTGGCTTTTTGAATATTTGTCCCTAGCCAAAGTGATGTGTGCAAGAAGATGGTTTGTCCAAACAGACCAGGAAACCCTGTGGACTATACGATTCAGCTGGGATGGGTTAGTGTTTTGTTTTGTTTAAAAAACAAGCAAAACAAAGGTTGAGCTAATTCAATTAGGGGAGCTACTGAGAAAGCATGGACTCCAGTGATCAACTGGCTCTTAAGCAGAGAGAAGTAGTCACGCTGGTCAGTGTTACTTTGCAAGCTTTTTCTTGCAAGTAATATACTTCATCCTGCAGAGGAAGGAGAAGGGATGGCTGGTTTGTTTTAATCTTTCTTTGCCTGGAGCCAAGCAGTATGATATTCCTACAATGTCTTTCATGCAGCTTTAGCACTAGTATTCTCAGGGACCCTTATCTGAGATTCCAGAAGTGAAAAGCAAATACTTTGAATGCATGTCTCATTATCCTATATCCCAAGTACGTTTTAGAGCAGTCTTCTCTTTGTAGTCATCTGACATGGCCTACAGCTCACATAGCAATATACTCTGTTATTTAGATTTAGAGGATTACTGAATAATTAAATTTAGGACATATAGCCTAGTTTTTCATGCTAGAATAGGGTAGAGAGGCCATATACCCAGCAAACTCCCTTGATCTAAGTCCAAGTAGTACAACCCTCTACTACAGGAAGCCTTTCAGAAGATTGAAGGAAAAAGAGGTGCTATAGGGAGGCTGATTTTCCCATTCAATACACCCAGAAGAAAGGAACTTTCTTTGTCTGGATCAAAGGCCCAAGACAGTACATTCAGATTTCTGTAAACAGCAAGAGTTTTACTGACAAAAACATTAAGCTAATGCACATAATGCACCAGCCAAATATTGTTTGAAAGTTTATACAATAAAAAGAAATATATAGATTTCATCCTTTCCTGAGACACATATTTGTTTTCAAAATGTAGCATGAAAAAAAAAAAATCAATAGGAAAACCTTTTATGCTACTTCAATATTCATTTTTTAAATATTCATTAGTCCTTTCCTGAGCAATAAAGCAGTCAAGTTCAGACACAAAATAGCTAAGAACTTTGAATGTGAATGGCACATGATCCACCCATGTTTTTACACCAGGTTTAAATTAAGCAGCTCTTTCAAATTTCATCGGCTTATTCTTTGAAGTGGCTCAGAGACTGCTAGCTGCACAAGTGACAGTAATCACACAGGTGTCTCTGAAGCACCTTCTCCAAAGGCCTTTTCTCACAAAGGCTTCTGCAAGAATCTCACATGCCCAGCCACCCTTGTACAAGTCCGCTACTGCGGATCTACATGTTGCTTCATGCAACTGAAATGTGTATAAAAATATTACAACAGATGTTAAAAATGTTTCAGATAACGGATTATATCCAGATACTCAGAACTAGAAAGGAAGATAGTACAGCATTAACAATTAGTTGGGTATATTTGAAACAGATGGTGTTTCAAAGGGTTATTTAAAGTTCACAACTAAATTTATCTTGGCCTTGTTGGAAAATAATAACCTATGGTTATAAAATGATTGCGTTGCCTTATAACCATAGGGGAGAGAAGGAATTCTGAAAAAAATGAAGTTATAGATCTTTCAGGAATTAAACTCTAATCCCTAAATGTTTTAATAACATTTCCCACTCTTGCTATCATCAGGGAAGCTTCATTAGAAGCAATAATGGGAACACCCATGTAGAAATACCACAAATGGCATTTTAACCATCTCTTCTGACTCTGGTTAATCAGGCTTAGATGATACAATTATTAAATTGCTGGCGTTAAAATGCCAGAATACTAGGGGTTACTGAATACCAGAACTCTAACAACTGCCATTATCAGTGGAGTAGCACCACCAATAGCCCTAGTGGAAAACTGCATGAGGGGAAAACAAACCCCAAACTGTTGAATACTGACAAACTGAGATGATTTTGTGCAAGAAAGCAAGGATCAAGGCATCCAGCCATGTGCCAAAGCTGCTGCAAAAAAATAACTCTATTAGAATTCTAATATACATTTTTAATTCAGTCACATTCACACCCATTTTTGTTTGGTATGAACATTTGTACTTACAGAGATTTAGTTCATATCAGAGTTCAGGGGAAGCTGATACTTACATACAGATATATATAAATGTACACAGTCACAGGGGGATCCATGCTTGTGTTTTGGTTTTGAAAGCAATGAAAAAAGGTGGAAAACACGCATAAAAGAAACAAGTATATATTTGACTATTAAATCAATATGGAGAGAAGAGGAGACTAAGATGTTCTGCAGCTGGAAATTTGACTAGGCATTTTTAGCAAGTCTCTGCCAACACAAAATCAGCTTTGAAATCCAATTGGATGCAGAGCTAGAAAAGGTTCATTTTTCTAATCTTGTTTGGGTACATCTGAAATACCACAAACACAACCATCTCTAAGACATTGCCACCTCTGAAGTAGATAGACTAGGAGTTGGAAGTTGTCTAGTTTAGGTATAGAACTCTATAACGTAGCTACTCCCCGCCCCACCCACCCACCTATATTCTTCCTTGTAATTTGATTCTCTTATGAGAATCTTTGATTTATGTGACAATAGAAAGTTGAAACCATTAACCTGACTGCTTCAAACCCAGCATGTTAGTCAACCCTAACACTAACCCAGATCTAAACGATTTCTCACCCATCCCATATTTGCAAGTAAAATCAAAGATTATGTCTGAAATGTAAATTTTATTTCATTATGCTGCATCACTATATGCACTTCATTTGTCCCTATATGATAATTTTCTACATTTCATTCTAGTTTCCTCTCTGAAGCTGATGTTGTTGTATTTTTTTTATTTTGCAATAAGTCAATATCTTCACATTTAAATTAACAAAACAGGTGATCAAACTATTGACACTGTGCGCAACTTTAACATTTATTATAATTAAATCATCACAGATATATTTTTTCATTATCTTATTAAAGTTACATACATTTATTGTCATCGTGATTCCTAGTTACTTCTGTTTTTTAAGTGTAAACACGTACAGTAAAATCTCTAATATCCGACATTTAAATAACTGGAATACTTCACTACCTGGAATTTCCAGCCAGTCGGCCAGATGCAGGGAGGGGACGGGGGAAAGCTTGCACATGGCAGACGCCGCTGCCACACAATAGCCTGCACTGCCATTGCTCCATGTGTGGCCACTGCCACACACCCCGCACGTGCTCCACCAACCAGATGCAGGTGGGAGACGGGGGAGTTCGCTGTGGCCATTGCGCTGTGGCCACTCCATGTGCACTGCTCTGCACTGAATGCCATCCTGCACAGAATGCCTGCAGCTGGCTGCCGCCGTTCCACATGCAGCCACTGCCACTCTCCCCTTCCTCCCAAACACACATACCTCTGCAATATCTGAAAATTCTCCCAGGTTATTTCAGATAACCGGAGTTTTTCCATAACCAGCAATTCCCTTACCCCAGGGATGTCAGATAACAGAGATTATACTGTACTTCTCTCTTTGAATAAAGCAGATATTACCTGGTCCTTGCTACCAAATTAGGAAATATAGACCTTCAATGTCCCTGATACCCACTGTTTCTCAGACAGCAAGATATTTTCTCTCAGCTTTCAACCTCCCAAAAGACCTTACTCAGACTATTAAACATATCTTAATATTGATGCTGATAAAGACCAAACTCAATATTTAAAAGAGCAAATAGAGAAAAATGACCCCCCCAAAAATAGAAAACCATGTAAAAGCTCTCCAAAACATTAATGCCTTGAGCTCTGTTCCTTGTTATGGTGGAAATGTGTATGTTTATATTATACAGTGCCAAAAATGTCCTTGTAAATCACGTTTGGCTAAGAATCACAATATGCTTCAAACCCATTAAGCATTTTTTGGTTTTTGTTCTCTT
The DNA here is from genome assembly GCA_030014935.1 of Caiman crocodilus. Taxonomy (NCBI): domain Eukaryota; kingdom Metazoa; phylum Chordata; order Crocodylia; family Alligatoridae; genus Caiman; species Caiman crocodilus. Next base: position 2,775,040 of record JAGPOW010002673.1, on the reverse strand, counting down.
CTCTCTAAGTCTTAGAAATGCAATTGCTGCTTCTATTCTAAATCAAACTTACTGCAACTAATCAGTACCATGCATTGCAGTCTGCCTATTTTGTCCTACTATTTTGCATTTTTCTCCATATCCCTATGGTTTACATACACATCCTCAGAGACTCCTAGTTATTTCACTTGCTTTACCAATGTGCCCAAACTCCAGCATCTGGTTACAGAATACCATAGTTTTTCACATACAATATGCCACAAAATAACACACATTTGTTTTTAAAAAGCAGAGTGAAAAAAAAGATTTTTCTAGAGTTATGGCTGCATAGAAGAGTGACAGAGCCTAATCTTTAGCTGGTTAACCTTCCTTTTCTTGCTTAACTATAGCTTAAATCCTAGCTGCTGCTGAAGACTGATTTCCATGGATGGAGCTACAATTTTGAAAACAGCTAAAGAGAGTCTCCAAGGCAAGGAAATAAGAAGAGAGAGATCAGGACGGGCTATCAGACAGCAATACTGCCCTAAGAAAAGTCATAGTTTCATAGTTATTAGGGTCAGAAATGACCGCAATAGATCAAGTCTGACCCCCTTCCCTGGGCAGGAAAGAGTGCTGAGGTCATATGACCCCAGCCAGGTGCTTGTTCAGTTTCATCTTAAGACCCCCAATGTAGGGGAAAATACCACCTCCCTTGGAATCCCATTCCAGATTCTGGCAACCCTTACCATAAAGAAGTTCTTCAAATCTGCTCTCTGTCAGTTGGTGTCCATTGTTCCTGGTTATTCCAAGGGGTGCCCTGGTAAACAGAGCATCTCCAATTTCTTGCTGCTCCGTTCCCCCACCTCACTCCAATGAATCTGTAAACGGCCACAAGATCCCCTCTCAGCCTTCTCTTGTGGAGGCTGAAGAGATCCAGGTCCCTCAGTCTCTTCTCGTAGGGCCCTCCTCTGGACCCTCTCATGGTTATCCACATTCTTCTTGAAGTGCAGAGCCCAGAACTGGATGCAGTACTCCAACTGCGGCCTGACGAATGCTGCATAGAGGGGAAGTATTGCCTCCCTGGACCTGTTCATGATGCAACTGCTAATGCATAATAGAGTGCAGTTAGCTTTACTGATTACTTCATCACACTGACAGCTCATATTCATCTTGGAGTCAACTATGACTCCAAGATCCCTCTCTGCTGCTGTGCTGCTATGAAGGTCATCCTCTAGCCTACAGATGTGTTGGCGATTCCTTCTCCCTAGATACAGCACTTTGCATTTGTCTTTGTTGAACTGCATCCTATTCTTTTCTGCCCACTTTTTCAACCTGTTCAGGTCCGCTTGGATTCGATCCCTTCCCACTAATGTGTTAACTTTACCCCATAATTTCATGTCGTCCATGAATTTGGACAAAGTACTCTCCACAGCCTCACTGAAGTCACTGATGAAGACATTGAATAGCACAGGTCCAAGGATCAAACCTTGGGAGACTACATTGACCATATATTTCCAGGTCGATACTGACCCATCCAACACCACTCTGGGTGCGACCCTTAAGCCAATTCCCCACCCACCTGACCGTGTAATCATCTGTCACAGCTGCTCAGTTTGTTTATGAAAATAGCTTGAGATACCATATCAAAGGCCTTTTTAAAATCCAAGTAGATGGCATCTACCTTGATTCCTGCTTTTAAGCATTTTGTGACCTGGTCATAAAAAGAAACAAGGTTAGTTAAGCAGGATCTACCAGCTATGAACCCGTGCTGGTCACCCTTCAGCATTATTTTTCTTGCTGGGCTCCCACAAATGTGATTCTTGATAATTTTTTCAAAAGTCTTCCCAAGGATGGAGGTGAGACTAACCAGCCTATAATTACCCAGATCCTCCTTCCTCCCCTTCTTGAAAACAGACACCACATTGCCCCTTTTCCAGTCCTCTAGGACCTGACGTGAGCACCTTGAGTGCTCAAACAGCCATGTCAGTGGCTCTACTATGACGCTGGCCAATTCCTTCATCTTGATTAGTGGAACATTAAAGAGGACAGATAATCATTAACACATTTTTGACTGAAGAACAACGAGCCATTAAGTTAGTACTGTGGAGCAGGAATAAAAGCAGGGTGTTTCCATCTCAATCAAAAAATCACATTCCCTGCATAATACACACACCCTGCTTTTGGAGAGCTTATTTTGGAGGAAAAGGTGCATGTTGTATGCACAGAGGTATGGTACATCATCATTTTAGAAAGGAAGATACCAAGTAATCCCTTCTCTGCCTAATCTAAAGATTTATCAGACATCTCCATTTCACATTATTATGAGTTACAATGGCAAAGGCTATCACCAAAACCATCATCTTTAAACATTAGAAATGAAAATGTATTCACTTAAATGAAGCATAGAATTGAAACTGCACAAAATATTTTTAAAAAATAATCAAATGAAGGCTGCAAGATAAAGGCAAGATGTGTCACAGGCACAATTGCATGTTGGGTGCAGCGCAATCTTGAACTATCTGTCCATTTCCAGATTCACTGTTTTATCAATACTGTATTAAGGACCAAATCATCACATGCCTCTCTTGCTTATAAACTGGTCTCCTTTTCCCTACCCTCTATTTTTGTTTTGGATTGTAAATTCTTCAGAGTTAGAACTATGATTTCTTTTACATTTTAGAACAATGCTCAGCACAGTGTACATAGACAAAACGTCATAAGAACAGTAATAATACAATTATGAGTTATTTGTTTGGAAACAACACACACAATAGTGCTCCCAGGATGCAAAGTCCTACTTAAGCTACCTAATATGCAGACAGGCTATGCCAATCACTTGCCCCTGGGGGCATGAAGGTGGGGACAATAATGATCAGCCCATACAAATTCACAGGAAAATAAAATCTACCTGAATATATTTATTGATTTAACTTCAATATAGTGTCCATACAAACTTCAGGTGCTGCCCTAAATATCAACAGTTCTGATAAAACAAAGGACACTTTTAATGTTACATTTATAATGCATAAAGTGTTAATCTCAGAATGAACAGCAACATGCCATACTTTCAGCCACTTTATGGCATGGTAAATGGCAAACCAGATATGTACATGTTCCCTGCCAGCCCTTCCTAACCATGGGAAAAAGGAGGCGGTATTGCCCTAAATATAAAGGGAATGTATATGCAACTAGTTTGTATCATACCTTAAACTTGTAGCAAAACCCCCAGTTTTTATTTTAAAATGCATTCTCTCCCCTTCCCCTAAACATTTCTGACTTTTTCTCTCCCTTTCTATTCCCTATAGATAAGTGTAGACATAGGATAAGCTTTAGCATTTTATTTTGGTAGCAAGTTGTTTTTCTTTTATTTACTTTTTCTCCTTTTCAAATAAGTGCCCTGTTATGGATATCCACTGTTTTATATTGTATAATTACTATGTTTATATTGATTTTTAATGTTCTATATTACTGTTGTACTAATACTTCTACATATGTAAGTTAGCATAAGTCATGTCAAGTTTCCATTTTGTTTGTCAAATCTCCATCTTGTATCCTAATGCCCTGTTGGATAAGTATGTCGTAACCAATGACTCATACCTACCTCTCTTACGTAACTTGGTTCCTGACTGAATGGGGATAAATGAGGGTGCTTGAGAGACAATGGTAGTAGGTCTTAAAATAGCTCCCTCTGAATGATCGAACCATCAACTGGAGGACCCATCCATCTCCCTGGCTCAAGATTTAGAAGACAACGACTGCTGCAGAAGCCACCATAGACACCTGAAACTGCATGTCCTGACCTGGAATGCACATGCTCAGTGCAACAGGGGCTGGCCCTTGCCTGGGCAGGCCCCCTGTCACTGGGGTCATGGAAGGTCTGCCCCTATAAAAGGGGGCAGTGGAGACACACCCAGTGGGATGCCCTTTCCATCTGGAATAGCACCACTACATACCTATCCACCCAGAGGCCCTGCTGGTGATCCCCTCTGGACAACACCTGATGGACAAAGACCCCTTTCCAGCCTGGATAAGTAGTTATCACCCTCATCCCCTCTTCAGCCAAGGACTTGGATTCTGTTTCTCTTCTCTACCTGGACTCCAACCTTTCCACTGAGTTTCTTTCTCCTGCTACCAATATGTGTGTGTGAATATACATGTACCAATAACTTCATGGGGCTGTGTAGTGTGTTGTCTGTTTAATAAACTTGTTGTTTTGAAACCCCAAGTTGGGTTTTTGTCAGTTTCCTGACTATTTCCTCCTTGCCATCACTTATCTACCCCTGACCTTCCAGCTTTCTGCCTGAGTTTCCAGCCCCAAGGTCCCAGCTGTCTGCTTCTCTCTCTACCTGGGATGTCTCCCGCTTGCCACTGGGTTTTTCCCCTTGCACCAGCGACCTCAAGTAACCCTGGTGCCACTTGACTTTAAGTAACCTCAGCTCCCCTCCAGTCTGCTGGTTCTAATCCTAGCCCCAACAACTTTCACTCCTGCCACTTTCACCATCTCATTTTAACCCCCATCCATCTCCCTCCTTCTGGAGATCTTTGACCCTCGTTTCCCCCTCCCATAGTCACCAAGCACCCTGGGTATCCCAGTACCCTATGCAAACACATACACCCTACACCACCCAAGTTAGGAACTAACCTGTGTATATGTGTAGCTGGGTGGTTTATGTGAACTGGTGAATATATACATATACACACATATCATTGTCATTGTGTCTGTGATATATGAATTAGTGATCCATGATTGTGCACTGGGTGTGTAAGTATTAACAATTGATTTTTGTCTAACTTTTGGTGTGTAGGTGCTTGAATTGGTGATGTGTGCATATGCCTAGGCTGGTAATTTTGGATTTGTATGCACCTGAGTTGGTAGTGTGTGTGTGTGCACATGCAATTGTACACCACACCCTCCTGTCTAACAGCATTGGCCTGACCCAACAGGGCAACAAACTGAATTTGTGGCATGGGTGACAGATCTAGGGCTGCCCCATACCCAATCCAAATAATCATCTGATCGCTGGGATGAGACATAGGGCAGCACTAAAGGCCAAGACACAGCTGCCCCTGCCCAATCTCCAAGTTTGGGTGGGGGATAACCCCAGGTCCCAGTTCAGTTCTGGCAATCATGCAATTGGTACCTGAGGAATTTATGTCCCACCCTCAAAATTGTATGTCCTATCACGAACATCTGGCATGGCAGGATGAACAGCTTAGGGATAGAACATAAAATTCCTCAGATACCAATTGCACCATTAAATTAATATCTGCCAGAGACTGAAGAGATAACATCAAATTTCAACATAAAACAAAGTCTACTATTAATAATAACAGCTAGAACGAATCATCCCATCTCCCTTTATCCTTCTGCCTAGAAATGTCAGGGAGAAGGTCTGTGTCTTCCACTGTGACCTAAGAGTTAAAAGAAACAAAAATAAAAAACAGAAGCTGGCACCTTAATGTCCTGAAAAAATTTTTGACAAATCTGTCATAAGCAGTCTCGATACTTGCTTGCTGATTGACCACTGGTCAGAAAGTCAGTGGAACCATTTCAGAGTTCACAACTGAAAATTCCTCAAGCATGGAAAGAGCTCAAAAAATTATACTTCCCAAGATGAGGCCAAGGAAACACTGGTACTGCTCTGCCATGAAAAAAGCAGAACTGCTTAGATTGGATAAAATTGATTTTATCACCAGGGATCCGGATTTTATCCATTTAAAAAGTACAAATTCTCCAATTAAAAAACCCCAAATCTGCAAGTAAAATGGAATGTCACTAATGTATATACATACACATACACACTTGCATATACATGTATTGATTGAACAGTGTTTTATTGCTATATTTATCATTTTAAAGCAATTTGGAGGCCTTCCAGCACCTCAATCACTATAATAAAATAAATTCTAAGTACCTATACATTTTCATATTTGATTTTGGGTTTTACATCATGGAAAAATTAGAATTTCCCCTGTCCCTGTGCTCACCAGGATGCAGGTCCAGGCCCCCTACTCCCCACCCACAGCCCTGCTGATGCCCCTCACTCCCCACCCACAGCCACCACCCCTCACCAGCCTAGCTGCCAGGGCTATGTCTCCACAGCTCCCTGCCCCCTGCAGCAGTGCCTGAGCCCCAGTTGCCCCCTGCATGATGCAGCAGTTGCTGCAGTGGAGCAGAGCATGGAGCCCAGCTCCAACTCCCCCACAGGAAGTACATGGCAGGGGGGGAGGGGGAGAAGCTCCTTGCTGCTGCAAGACTCATGACACCTTGGTGAGGCACCTGCTGCCCGCCTGGCAGCAGCAGCGGTGGCAGCACAGAGTTGTGCCCCTTATTGCTGCTGGGCAGGCAGAGGACACCATGCCAGGGTAGCACAGGGCTTGCAGTAGTAAGGAGCTTCCCTGTCCAGCCCCACTCTGCCCTGCTGCACTGGGTCCCTGCCGCTGGGCCATGCAGCCCTGCTCAGGAGGGGAGCAGGGGAGCCAGTTCCAGCCCTGCCCAACTCCCTCCGTCTCAGTTTAAAGGGAAAAATGAACCTTTTTCCTCCCATTTTTCTATAGAAACAAAAAACCTGGATCCCTGTTCATCACCCACAAGTATACTATAGCTTAAGAAAATAACGCACTCCATGACTAGCCCACACATACTTACAAAAATTGGGCATAGTATGCAATATTAAGTATATTTAGTGATTCAAATATATGGATATATTTGTTTTTGCTCTCTTAAGGAAATAGCAGCTATATCATCTGCATACTAGCACTTGTATATTTATATATGTCAAAGAAACCTTATTACCATCCATATGATTGAAAAAGTGTTACACAAAACATAAAAGCAAATAAAAACATATAAAAATTCCTAAAGCAAAAATAATAATAAGCCTACAACATTATAACATGGGAGAGGCTTATAGATAACATTATTCAAACTGCCGCTTGAAAATTCCAAAATACCAATTTCTATAGTAGCTATAAAATAAATAAATAAATAAAAATCAAGCAATCATTTTTCCTGAGTCAGTGATTTGAGCAGCAAAATTTATTACTACACTTGCTCACAGAGCAGTAACCTGATTGATTTTCAATTTTACACCAGCTCAGTTTTCAATAGACCCTTGATAAGTTGTAGCATCTTGTAGAGGCTCAGAAATGACTCACCCAGTACAGAGAAAAATGCTTTTCATCATGGCTGCTATATGAAAGCATCCCCAGAGTAAGGCTCTCTAATAGTGAATCTGTATTATCAGCTATGAATACACTCTCCTACTTCAAAATGTGAATGTAATCTTTAATCAACACACACTTGTCTGAGGTAAGCCTCAACTAGCTAACTGTAGTACACCTCAGTCTTATTCAGACACAAAGTCATTTGTTTCACCCCACAGGAAGCATAAGTGATAGAAATGTAGAACTGATACAGCAGACTGAAGATACTCAACCCACCTCTCCTTACAAAGCTCCATAGTCACCTCACATGTGCATTCAACAGAAGAAAGAAGCAGAACACTGCCTTGCTGTATATACTGAGCTTAACAGCATCGTACAGCAGAGTGCTTCCTTAAAACTAACTTCTGGGGTATCTTGCAAAATAAGAAAAATAAAAGCAACTCAAAACTGGCTGTCTGCTTTCTCTAGGACTCTCAGTCTTCAAGGTCAATAATATCAAAGTGTGATCTCAACATAAAAAAAGCAAGAATTTCAGTCTTATCTACTACAATAAGTTCATTGAACATATTGCTCTGAACTCCAGGTAAATTCTCAGAAAGTGGTACAAGGTACAGTTGTTAGCAAGGTGTTAAATGTCAAGATGTTAATGCTATAGCTAGCTTTTAAATAAAACAAAATGCTCTTTTCCACCATTTTGCCAGAAAGAAAGCAAATATACACAATCCATAAATAGAGAATCCCCCTGGTGAGTGGGAAAGGTAATCTTATCCTTGGTTTTCCTTTGCACTCGCCTGCCACAACTTGGATTTGAAAGTAAAGAAAGAAGATCAGTGTTCTCTGTTGTTCTGAGATAGATAAATGACACCCTGTCAGTTGCTCACAGTGTTAGCTTTTATTTTCAACTTTACGGTGACATAGTCACAGGATCCTCGCCAGTTACTTCATTGGTGTGTATAGTCTGGCTTACAGTTAAGAAATCCCCCCTGCTGAATACTTCTGTAGATGCTTTGTAAAGAGTCTTTGCCACTGATTACCTCATTAGCGGCACGTGTTCTCCGCAGCCCTCATTCTCAGCGGGCACAGGATGCTGAGAGTAGTCCCCTACCGTTCCCACCCTTCTAGTCTGTCGGTCTACTTTGAATTTCAGCAATCCCAACGGAGTCTGGGCTTGAGGAAAACTCTTACCCCCTCTCTTTCATCTGAGGGACACAATCTTTCCCTCTATGACTTGCTGGTGAATCTGCCTCCCAGTGCCTCTGTGTCTCCCCGCACTCACCCATGCATCAGGGCTTGTCAGAGAAACAAACCCCTTCTCTGCTGACCTGCCATGGATCTGGAGCTCTCCTGACATCTTCCTGTCACAGGTATAATTTCTTCTGTCTCTTCAAGGATCTCTGCTGCTCCTTGTCCATCTCTTGGTGACCAAAGGCAAAAGGTCTATCTCCGACTGCCAACTTTATTAGCCCGGTTTTGATGGGCTAATCACCTGGTCTTGTCCTGGGTGTGTAATCCCCTCCACCTGGCAGGGGTTCATAATCAGGTCAGTCTGGCCCAACCTTGTCTAAGTAACAGGGCTCCTGCCTGAGTCCCTGTTACACCCCCCCACAAAGAGAAGGGGAGATAATGTGAAAGTCTACACAAATAATTATAAGTAATAATGATTTTTAATAATTAATCACTGTAATAACCATTGCATTAATCAGATAAACATCTAACTTTATAAACATGCAAGACTTAGAGGTATATGGAGACTATCAGGCCATATTAAATCAGAAAGCCACATGTCCAAATTGAAATAATGTTATTCTTTGATTGGTACTTTTTAATTATTATTTTGGGGAGCTTTGGGCCCTCAAAATGAAATCCCTTAATTGTACATTATCAACTGATCCCAAAAGGCAGTTATTCTTTCAAATATGACACTACAAACAAGTGTCCCTTGTTGCATTTATAACAAGATTCTTTTTAGCAGATAAATGCCAAGACAAAGAAAAGGCATTCAAAGTATAATAAAAAGCTTAGTCTGTCTGTCAGTCATGCCCTTGGAGCACTCTGATTGGTTACTAAAACAACCAGAGTGCTTCAAGAGCATTATGGACAGGAGATGGCACAAGAGTGCTGCCATGACAGAGGGATGAAGGGATGCTCCCAGCCCTGCTCCTTGGAGGCAGTAGCAGTGCAGAGGGACTGCGGGGCAAGCTCCCCCACCCCAGCTCCTGGGCGGCAGCATCAATGTGTTTGGGGGGAGGCGCTAGAGTTAGCAAGCTTCCCCCCTCCTCTGTCCCTGCCTGCCCCATCATTTTTGATGGGCAATTCACAAGTTTTAAAGAACAGGCCATAGCAGGGAAGCAGAGGCAAGCTTGTTTTTAAAACTGCTACATGTGTGTAGGTATAAGAGTTGCTTTTAACTGATAGGCTAGTTGAAATCTGTGTATTCTCTTTAAAAGAAAATTAAAATCAAAACCAGGGTTTTCTCAAACATTTTAAAAAGAAATTTAAAAAAGTATTCCAAGACACTAGAGAGCAAGCAAGGAAAATAAGAATGGGAAGTAACTATTCCTGTACTTTCTTCAAAGGGAAATGTCTATTTTATGTCTATACACATGCTTGAAAGTTTTCAATTACATGATATCCAAAGGTGTCAAAGGAAAACAAACAAACTAGATCCATCTTCAGAAAAAAGTATGCCCCTAATCTCTATACCTCTCCATCTCAAGATACTCATACTTTTCCACTCTTTCTAATATGCCTTTCTTTTGGAAAGTACTAGTTTTCTGTGAATGGATAGAGGTATAGGGATACATATGCAGATGCCTTTCTAGCTTACCAAGGGTGTCTCCAGAATTCCATGTAGATACATCCGAAGAGAATAAAGAACCTGCCTACACTGCAGGGACAATTTTTAAGCTCATGCTATAAAAGCTCTTGCAGGATTTGAGTCCTTGTTCCATAGTGGTATGCAAGACTTATCTGATAAGCCCTATGGTGCTCCAAGAGCATTTGTTAGGTATTCTGCAACGCAACTTCATTCATAAATAGGAGCTGATTCAAACACCAAGGTAGAAATACAAAATTTCCATTTCTGTCATCAATCTGCTTTTTGACTTCAAACAAGACACTGCACTCCCCAGGACTTGCTTTTTCCCTTCTTCCTTAAGAGCAGAAGCTGTTACTTCCTGTATGTTTGTTCAGCACTGAATCTTAGTTGGAGTCTCTAAGTGCTACTGTAATGCAAATAATGTAGAATATATGCACACCACATATTTTAAAATTAATTGAAAAGATTTTGGCCACAATTTATTGAGATCTCTCAATTTGCTTATTATGCAATTAGCATATGACTGTACAATCCATATCTGGCATGCTTATGTTTAATGTAAAGATAGAAAATCTTCACCTGCCAAAAGCGTTGCAACAGAGGAAGCTGAATTGTGATGTTCTGGTTAGAGAGAATAATTTTCCATATACAAAGAACCCTTAAACAAAAGAAAACTATATATGATTTTGCAATGCCACAGAAACAGAGGCAAGGATGAAGATGTTTATCTCACCCATTCCCTAAAGATTTAGTCAAGCTTTGTACACCATCACTCAAAAGTTACAGTAAACCACTACACTAGTAATTGCTGATGCTAGTAGTGTCAGCTCCATAAGCCCCTCATTCTATCTGTTTACTACTGGCTTTCATGAAAGTGAAACAGATTTTAAAAGCCTTGGCAGCTTATGAAGGTGCTGATGCTAGTCTTCTCAATGCTCTCTTGCTTTAAACTATGAAAAGCCATGAAGACTGGAATAGTGGAATGTAAACATTCCCTTGGATTCACCTTGTCAATCCTCCTTTGTGACTTTGGCAGATGCATTCTATTTTTAGACTTTGTGACCAGGTAACTTCAGAGGCCAGTTACATTTGAATGAAAAGAAAGTATCTGGGTAAATACGGGGAATTATTAATAGGAAAGAGCAGTAAAGAGTTGCAGAAATTGGCAAGCAAAGTGTTCTATGTTTCTTCTTTTGGCCTGTTTTCTTCCTTCTGCATGGATAGCACTAGAAAAGAAAAATTAATGCTACAAATTCTTGAGCCATGAACTTGTGGTTAATCCAAGGTATTTCAATTGCACTGAAAGATTTGGCAAAAACATACCTGAGGTTTGTCTGCAGCTAGAAACATATTGGCTGAAGATCTGTGCTGCTGGTATTAATTGTGCTGTGGCTGTAAGATCCTTAATTGTTCAGTCTCCAAAGTAAAGTATCGAAGTACATATTTTGTAGCACTAAAAATCACAGAAAAGAAGCCTTTTCTATATATTTTTGTATTGAATTGTTGATTCAGTATGATGCATACAGACATTTTCTTATTTACAAACAATTTCATATTCATTTCCTAGGTATAATTTTTACAGAAACCCTTGGCCTTTGGGTAAATCCTGGCAAAGCCAGTCCTGGGACTTTCCTAAGCATGGAGCCAAGGGGAAGTCACAAACCTATACTACCTCTAGCTACAGCAGCCACTGATTCAGCACTAAGCCTCCTGCTGCTGCTGCCTTCCCTCCCACCACCAAAGCCCAGAGTGACAACAGTTGTTTCCTCTTCCTTCTTTTCTTCCCTGTTGAAGATTTTTTTTTAGCTATGGCACAAAGTAGAAAAAACACCAGTTTCTTGGACTGAGCCCGTAGGAATTTCAACAGACAGTAGAAGACAGAGAAATAAGGTCATAGATTGAGCAAGGAAAGGAAATACAAGACAGCAGGAGAGCTGGAAGTACAGAAGAATGATCTCAGTTTGTGAAGGAAAAAAAGTTTAGTTGCACATCAGAAACTATGTGCATGAACAGCAGACAGTTATCAGAATCAGTTGGTATTACAGACAAGGAATTTAATTCCTGTTGCATTACCGGAAACCCCCCCAAAAAGAAGAAAAAAATCAGAACAAAGAATACACAGATAGAGTTGTCTGCTGGGGCTTCCTCCCGTTCGTCCCATTCACTTGGCTTAACATTCTTTACACCACTGAGGGTCCTTGCTGTACAACTAACTTGTTCTTTCTGATTGCTTATAAACAGACTTGGGGTTGGAAGGGGAGGAAAGCACTGGGGAATACTATAGGAAGAAAAACTTTTCACTGGATTGTTTTTCCAGGGAATCACTCTTGGCATACCTCTTAAAGGCAGTTTACCATGTATGCATTATAGACAGATGATCCATAAACCCTCATTAACCATATCTAACAGCTGTGTTTGTATTGCAGGCTTAATCTGAAAGGAGTCTTTTGTTGTATGTTGATAAAAAGCCAGAGTTGTACACCACTCTAGTGTAACCTTGAACATTCACTACAAGTTTTGGGCTACATCAGAAAAAAGGGTAATTAAATGGATGTGGGACATCAGTATGTAATTGTATGAACATGTCACTCACTGTATGTTGATTTCTCACAAGTATTGTTCTGGCACAACTGAAAAAGGTGATGATTCAACAGTGCTGATTTATCATATTTTATTGTAACCAAAGTGAAAGGAGATGAAGGTTAACATTTAATTATTCATGCTATTTTTCTTAGTTCAGAAAATATCTGTTTCAGTAAATAAAGGGGAAACCTGAAAGTGTTTCACCCACTAAGACTATTTTTAAAACCATTTAAAGTTATTATTTATCATAATATGAAAATTGAGCTGGGGGGATGGGAATCTGTCTTAAAGTAGATCACTAAAGGATGGGGAGAAGGTTGTTTGTTTTTCCTTTGTGCTGTTTTAAATTATAATCTGTGTTGTATCCTTTTTGGAGTGACACTTCAAATAGATTCATAGTAACAGCAGTATGTCAAACAGAAGTGACTTAATTTTTTAAACAGGCACTGAATATAAGAATTTATTTTCATATAATCTCTCTTTCATAGGTTTAGAAAGAGATTTAATAAAATTCTGTGTAAAAGGTATGGATCTCAAATAGGGCAACTGGGTTCTCTATTCCTGCACTTGGGCATTCCAAATGCCATCTAAAGTTTAAGAGCTGGTTTTTGTTTGTTAAATTTTATATAAAATTAGTATATAAAATGAAAGGAGAAAACACTCTAATCAAAGGATCACAATTACATCAAATTCATGCTTGGTAAATGCTGGTATCTTCAAGAGCTAGTGTTACACCTGGCATAACATAAGCCCAGGGAACAAGATATACTTGGACTTGGGCATCAACATTTGCTTTGTATTTAAATCCTTATGGAAAAGTCATCCTACAATGCTACTACATCTTACCGTGTGTGACTTCCCACAAAGTCATGAAGAAATATTTCACATTCCTGAAGAATGCTTAGTTAGAAACAATCAAGCATGCAACCAAACACAAGTTTTCTGATTTGGGGAGGGAATTAATTGCCCAGGTAAGCTCCTTTCTGAAAAGGACAGACCCTTAGACTATTCCAGGATTTAGAAAAGGCAGCTCAGAAGTCAGCCAGCCATAAAACAGGTAGGAGTGTAAACAAGAAAAACAAAGGTACAGATATGAGACCAGATTCTTAAATCTATTGAAGTTTTAGTTACACTAGAAGAAAATTTGTTTAATGAACTAACAGGCAAGACTGAATTTCCTTCCTTTAACCACTGTAATAAAGTTGATTGCCTGCTCTAATCTGGTGCTGTTCAGTACAGGCACAAATAAGAGAATAATTTATTTTTGCCTGAGTTTACTGTGTCCCTGCCAACTTAAAATGTAATAACCATACCATGTTGATACTAAGGGACAAAGTACTAACTGGCTGTTCTTGGAGATGAGAAAAGTTTTACTCTGAAACAAGCAGACAGGACCCACTGATCCAGTGGTACTGCAAACAGAACCTCAAAAATTAACTGCAGTCTGTGCTTTGAGCTGATACAGGTAGAAGTTCAAATTGAAGGCATGTGCAAATGTGCTTGCACCTAATCTGTGATTACACAGTTTATATTAAGCTGTGTAATCATAGATCAAGAGTAGCTTTTGCACATGTTCCCTAGTGCCAGGGACCATGCCAGGAACCCAATCTAAGTAACTTAGACTAGGGGGAAGGGTGAGCAGGAGGTTTCACAGGGTCTAAAACAGGCTGATCCTGATTTTGGAGGTGTGGGGGAAGAAGGGAGAGAAGAGTACAGCCTCATAGCTGAGGTGAGCAGCCATGCTTTCCCAACCCAGGGCTGCACCCTGAATGTGTGCATACATTCAGTAGATCATTCCTGACCTTAACTTAGTTCATCTCCTCAAGTGAACTAAATTTAGGTGCTGCTGGCCATTTTTTGCCTGATATAGCCTCCCTAAGCATCTGCATAGATCAGCACATGGATCAAACTAAGCCTAGTTAGGTTGATCAGGGTTTGTGCAGATGTTACCTATTGAGGGAAGATTCATGGCCTGAAGGTTAAAGAAAGGCAAAGAAACACTTTTTCAAAAAAGTAAATTCCATGTGGATTCAACAAAACTCTGAGAAGGATACTATCCTAATAATCAATACTTCACAAAACTTCCTGTATATATTTAGTCAATCTTACAAGTCAGAGTCATGCCATTATATGTATAATTTATCCAAAGACTTATTCTTTTCAGCTTCTCCTCAAATACCACTGCCCTCCAGTGATCAATGAAGGAAAAGCAAAAGCAAAAAAAAGCCATTTGAAGAGCCTTTGGGGATACCATTTATCTTTGCCAGCTTCTTTTTACATGCCCGCTGAACCCAGCCTTCTTTCCAAACACTTTACACACTGTGAGCAGTGCCTTAAGTAGGTCCAATATTGTACTACTCAACAGCCTAAGCCTCCAGAGTACCAGGTCTTTAGGGGTGACAGTTTGAACACCGCTGCATTTCACTATACAGGAGCTACCTTCCATGTTTCACCTGTCACATCTTGTTCTTGTTTAGTGTGAAGGAGGTTCCTTGCTACTGAGAGGGCTCCATACATAGGTCTTGCAACATCTTCCCTATGGGTCTCCTTCTCCCCTTTTAACTCATCCACACACCATTTGGATGTAAAGCTGTTGCTGTTTCTTTGTCTCCGAGTGAAAGCACCTGCAATCTCGCAGTGATGTCTATTGTTGGCAAAATACTCACAGGGGTCAATGCCTTAGTTTAAATTGCAGCTAGATTCATCTCCTCTATCAGTTCATTAACTGAAGTACTTGTATACAGATCAAAAGTAAATGAATCCCCTTGAAGTCCCCTCCAGGCCCATCTGAACTCAGATCTGAATCAATTATTTCTTGTAACCTCTGGGTTACAAGAAATAACCCAGGGGTTACAAGAAATAATGGCCACAAGCTAGCAGAGAGCAGATTTAGATTGGACGTAGGAAGAACTTCTTCACCGTTAGAGTGGCCAAGGTCTGGAATGGGCTCCCAAGGGAGGTGGTGCTCTCCCCTACCCTGGGGGTCTTCAAGAGGAGGTT